>UELU01141868.1:95058-165722 GCA_900490025.1 Megastigmus dorsalis
GGTTGAGATTTAGTTTTCTTTTTTGTTTTTTTTTTTTTTTTCAATGAACTTTAAACGTAATTTTTATGTTGTGCATTCGTTAGAATTGACTTAAATTTTCAATGAAAGTAAAATAAAGGTGTATCATGCTCGTATGCGTAATTGACAATAACGCTATATAAATGTAGATTTTAAAGCAATAAATTAAATGAACGTACAATACTATTAGACAATTCATGTGCACGATTTAACTTTTATTAATAAACAACAATTGTAATTTATAATAAATGAAGCACAATACAAGAATATAACTTCTAGCTATAATACAGTTGCTTTTAATCAAGAAGTATTAATAAGTAAACACAGAGAATGCACATTCATTCCATACGCTATTTTATATTTGTTCTTTTATAAAACTTGGAAATTTTACGAGCCCAATTGACTTCTAAAAGCTAATAATAAATTATAATCAGCTTATTTTTCCCGGACTAAAGTTTATTAATCAATTTATTTAACCGATAAAAGATTATATGCTTATTAAATTATTCAGCTGATTTCACAGTTTTGTCTTCCGCAAACCTCTTCGTTGCGCAACCTTTTTATCATCCACTTAAACAATCTCGAAAGACATTAAACTTGAGCATGTAGGCTCCTCGAAATCTGTAGCGGTTAATAATCAATTTTCCAATGAAAGAGCGCAGATATTTTATTGACCATATATACAAAAGAAAGATGGCAATCAACTTAATTTGTCAATTATCATTTTTTTTTTTCTTGTAAGAAGTTTTCACTTTTCTCTGTGCAAATAGAAGGTTAGATGAAGGTTTGAACTTTTACGCTTATATTATGTAGTCTATATATTTTTACGATGCATTTTATATCATCATGGGAACTAAATTGCACGCTATGATTTCCCAGGAGAGGCAGAGTTTTATCATTCAAATTCATAATGAAAATTAGTTGAGGAATTATTTTAAAAGCATTTGTCATGAAGTTAATGTGTTTATTTCAACTGTGAGCAATTAAAATATTCATAAATAACAATTTCAACTTATTGTGAGATGATTGAAATTACTGTTCCGATGAAAGCCCTGGGACAATCGTTGTGTCTTCTGAGCGATAAGACAAACTAGGGTATACTCTAAACTATATTATGCATAGAGATACATAGAATATTATTCACTGAAGTAATAGTTCAAAAGACGACTATTGACATTGACAAGACTCTCTATGCAAATCGAGTTCATTTTCAAATTTTAAAGTGGAACAAGGATCACTCGTTTTCTACAATTCAGTTGAAACTATACAAATACTCTACAAATTTATATAATGGTTGGCTGATTCATCTTGACTAAGAGCAAAGAAACATTAAATTTCTTTCACACGATTAAACTCGTTAATATATATTATTTTGAAATAATATTTATTATTACTCGGAAATGCTCGCTCTTGTGATATATGAAATTAAACATGGATTCCCATATGCGAGTGTTGTCGTGCATCTCTTGGAGCATTGCATCCAGTTATATAACACTAATTTAACTGGAAACTACAAAACGTATGATTATACAAAAATACTTTATTATACAATATGCAGCTACCAAAATAGCCCGTTAAAATTTTTAAATTATGACCACCAAACAATTTCTTTGTTTTGCAGTTATAATAATACCATTCGATCTAAGTATTATCGAAACACGATAAAATCCCCTATTACTTCTTCATCGCGCTTAATAAATTCATTAAGCTAAATAGCGGCGCGAAACTGCTCGTACAACGAATTTTTCCGCAACACTTTTCCATATAGAGATATCCGCAGCTCGAACCGCAGCAATTAATTGCCACACCATGAACATAAGCAAAATCTTAATTTTATATTTCATCTCGACCGCCTGCATTATCCACATCACGTATTAGATTGGCGCTCGCCGATATACATGTATATATATTTTGTTTAATATTTAAACTCTCGGTACAGCTCTGAAATAAAATGCAGGATCTATTAAGTTATCGCAACACGTGGCCAGACACACGCTTACGTAAAAAGACGCATTACGCAACCAATCATTTTTCCCCGCGACCAATATTTTCGCGGTTTTACATTTCGCCCGAGACCCCTTGCTCGATATATATAATAATATTTATATATAATAATATTTATTGACCAGAAAAAAAATTTTACAAAGGTAAAATCCCATAGAGGTAACCTGTACATAGGCTGGCACATGAAAGACTTACAAACTAATCCCATGCACATACACACACACACAAGCGCGTGAAGATTCACCGCGATTGCAAGATCATCATCATCGCGTTCCTGTATACGAAGCCGCGATCCTTGCGGATATGGCATCTTCGTGTGCGCCTTTCTATCGCGCGGATCGAGCTCGTACATAATTTTTCCGCGAAACCACCATCAATAATTCAGACCGAGCGAATCATTAATTCGCAACTATATGATGAATGTACGTTGTGTTCTCTCGGGGCCTTATGAAAGCCGCATAGAAAAAGTAAGAGTGTCGGATTGAAAGTCAGTATAGTTATTAATGAGGCGTTACGACTGTGGCCAGAGTATATATGCAGAAATAATATTGTTCAAAATGTGCGTATACCGCGCGAGATTACAGTTATTTCTGTAATTATAGATTGCGACCATTTTTTTTGTCGCGACATGCAAGTGTATATATTTAGCTCGTTTCGACTGATATTTTTGCCTATATCGTTCCATTATCTGAAAGTTAACGCGCATGACGTTATTAAAACATTTTCACGCACATTTCGCATGGCACTATATGCGTCGCATTCGAACGTGTGATTTGTGAGTTCCTCGAGACCGAGTGATCCAAGTGCCGAAAGACACGTAGTTAATAACAAAGCTGTAACCGCTAAAAGTTTATAAATGTATATGCGTTATGAAATAGACATTCCTTGAGGCGTGTTTCATTAGATAAATTGCAATTTTGCAAATTGCTATGTAAATCAATTTAAAGTAAAAAAAGAAAATATCCGACAACATTCTACGCAATATAGTTCTTCCGCATAGAATGTTTCGATACATTATCTATTTTACACTTGAGTTGGTAAAAGCAGACATTTATTTATAACTTTGCTGGCAAACGCTAAAGTGTTAATTTTATGTCATGAAAGAAAGTAAGAGGTGCAGGCCGCCGTAATAAGTCTCGCACGCAACGACGTATAGCGACGGATGACCCCCACAAAACTCGGACAACGAGGCAAGGGCGCAGTCGCGCGCGTTAATGAAATAACAGTAAAAAAAAAAGAAAGAAATAAAGAGTAACACCTGCGGGGACATCCTTTCACGAGGTGCTTAATACAGAAATTCGATCGAACCTGAAGGTAACGCTTCGACGGTATACATATATATGTGTCTGTGTGTTTCGCCACTTTCTAAAATCCCTAATTTACCTGCACCTTTTTCATCTGGGCAAACTAAATTTGCTCAGTATTTCTTAATTTTTATTAAAACACTTTTGTTTTATAGGTCTATAATAAATGGATTTTTAAGTTAAGTTTTTTTATATAATTCAACATTTTTACCTTGATGAAAAACTGTGTAGACTTATTTTTATTTCCATCGAGCTTGATAGCCTTTTTGCCGGGTGTGTTTTAAAATTTGCACTATTAGTAATATTTATTGAAGAACCCGTATTGGTTTTGAAACTTTCTCAACTTTCTTAAAACGGACATTTATCAAGGTTAATTATTAATACGACACTCGATTAATATTCTATCACTCTGAAAATCGAAACTTATAATCGAAATATGTATATAGACGAAGTGCAATAATAAGAGAAATCAAGCTTTCTGTTTCATACTGTCACATGTGGGAAATGCCAATCCTCTTTTAATAACAGCATAAAATAATTCATCGAAGAAGAAGTAAACTCGTAATGGATAATAAGCTTTGAATTAAAATTATTCACGCAGTCATTATCAATTTGACCCACAATTGAACCCAGTTCCAACATTCGAAGCTTACAATATGTTCAGTAAGTATTGATTTAATTCTCAAGACCTCGTGCGTCGTTCGGTTTTATATCTCAAAGGTTACTCGGTTCTAATTTTAACCTTATGAAAGCTATAGCTAACACTTAAAATCTTCCATTATTAAATACCACCTCAACCATCTTAAATTAATTGAGTTTAGTAATTGCAACAAAAAAAAAAAGGAATAAGATCGATTCGTTTTTAATCATATCCACAGCTTCACCCAAAAACTGTTAAGATCCCCCCCTAAAATTTGCATAATTCCATCGGAAACCGAAAAAAAAAATCTTAACTCGATTCAAAGTCATCAATATTCATATACGCACTCTCGCTTTAAATATCTGCATAATAACACAGGCATAATCAAGTTAACGGGTCGCATCCTCGCTTTACGCGGCTATATACCCTGCATCCTCGAATGTTGAACTTTCGTTTTCGCATCGATTCATCGCGATTAAAGTATTCCGTTAACGAGTTGGGCGCAAGGCCACGTGCATCGGCGCGCGTTCGCAACAAAAAAGTCCCAGCGCACATTACCATAATCATCTCTTTAGCATAAGATTAGTATAGCTCTCCACACACACACACACACACGTTGTAATAAGGAAGCGTATAATAATGCATATAGCTCTTATATACTGAACTGACAGAAATAGTCGGGTGCGATTTACAAGTGAGGAAGAAGGCCGCGTCGATATATTTCGGTAATTTCGCGCGTAACTCGTCTATATGTATATACAAGCAATGAAAGTTTGAAGTGGGTATTGGGCGAGTGCCGCTTCTGCTACTGGCGGGGGATCCCAGTGAAGGAAAGATACTCGCCTGCCGCGGCACAAGTATATGACCTCGATATTCTCGTACACGAGTGCCCCGACGTCTCGTCTCTTCGATTCGGATTTAATATCGATGGTCCATTTTTACCCAGAGGCTCGCGCAACCGAGAAAGTGATTCCCGCTTGTTTTATTCGTTTTGCGACGGCGCGACGGATTGGGTTCGGCTTTAACGCCGATTGGATACGGATTGTTCATGTTGACTGGGCGTATACATTCGGTAATGCGAATAAGCGATTTTATGCTCCCTTGTGCGGGGAGGAATAATGATAAGCGGTGGAGGAGAATATAAAAAGTATAATATAACGTGTCAATATCAGGTCCATATGGAAGTACTTTATATATAATGTAAAAGAAATTCTGTACGCTAAATTGTTGAAACAGGAAAAAGAAATATTTATTTACTATTAAAAAATCCATATCCTTAAACTTTACTCAGACATATCTAATTCCAATTCAATAATTAATAATCAAATATAATATACTGGCCCTAGCCAAATGACTTTTAAATCCTATAGGACAGAGATTCCAAACAGTAATAAAAAGAAAGAAGCTCTAAAGAGGTGATTGACAAGCAGAAAGAAAAATTGAATAATTTCTAATAACACCAGGTCGCACATATATACCAGGATGTCGGACGATATTAAGCACTTTCACTCGCGCGCATACACAGCGGAAAAGCAGCATTTGCATTTCCCTGTGCGCAAATCGAGCCGAACGCTTACATATATCGCGTCGCGGCAACTCTTTCCCGCAGCTGTCTGACATGCGAATTAAGCGTTAATAAGCTGCGTCGCATCGACGTATATAGATATATAGTACAGAGAATCGAGTTGATACGCCAGACTGGTTCGTTCATCTCTCGCTCCTATACGGCGAGTCGACTACTACTACTACTACGTAGATGCATTACGTATCGCTCGAAAGCCAAGTGCGCGACTACGTTGTAAACTTTACCAATGTGACTTTTGTGGTCAATGGTTGGAGCTTTTGTTCGATGCTGAGCATTTCATTTTCGATTTTACATTTATATAATTATTCTAATTGTGCTGAATAACATCATCGACTTTGCAGCCTTCATTACGATTTATCTTTTGCACTTGCGTTATTAATTTTCATATGTTGCAATCAATTAAAAAAAAATGTCTTAATGGTAATCGAATAAGTTCAGACTTATTACTCGCCGCAACCTTTGTGCTATACGGTAAAAAATGTTTCTCATTCATTTATTACGATTAATGAAGCCGACGTAAAAGGTTATAGATTACGAAATAATATTATACTTATTAATAACTAATAAGTGAGGTAACATTAAGACATCCGAAGTGCACTTAACTAAGCATAAGCAAAATCACAACCAGTACAGTATAATCAGCAGATAAAACCATTTGGAACCATTACTTAATTTCTATCCGGTCAAAACAATCGCGAACCGAATAACTCTCCCTCAAATTGAATAACTCAAGAAACAATCATAGACTCATTTGTAAACGCGTTTAAATTCCAATAGCTAGTCCCGCTATCGCAAACACAAAATGTAAAAAAGAAAGAAAGTTCTCGTTGAGGAAACTTCGGTATATACATACACGTTATAAGAAAGTGAAAACATTTAAGAAGGCAATAAAAGCATCATACGTACTTCCACGCGTCTCGATGAGAAAATATCACGGCATTTATTATCTCGAGATGCTTATTTGTTCAAGAAAAGTGTGTACGTACACGTGAAAAAGCGAATGGCTCGTACACGCGATGAGATCTTCATACGTGGATATTGCTCATGGAAATGGGAGCCTTTCGAGTTCAGTGCTTTTCAAGCAAGACTTCCGCCATACGTGTGTATCGCGGGAAAACGGACTTGCATTGCGGATGCCGGAAAACACTTTTGCCGGGCGTTTAACGGAATTTTTATCTAAACGACGAACGTGAAAATTACCTCATTGTGCAACATATATGTGTGTATATATACGGGCGTGAGTCTTAAACGGTCTGTGAATCGTGTTCGATAATTAGGGAAAAAAAAAGGAATTTTGCGTACGCGGTAATGTAGGTTGGACTTCCATCTTTGCCTCGTCGACCATTGAGTAACGGTGTATAAGGAGAATGCATTTAGTTGCGCCGCACCGAGTAAAAGTGTGACTTTTTTTTTCGAATTTTTCCCTACCCCCGCGCAGTTAAAACATAAATATGAAAGACATTTCATAACGACGCGAGTGAGAAAAAAAATGCCTAACGTTGTTTTTTGTTGTACAAGGCGCGCAAGTTTACTATTTATTCAAATCATCGCTATTACGCGTTCTTTTGTAATTCAAATGATAATAATATGAATTTTAAAATATTCCGCGGTTCGTAAATACCCGATGGCACTTACTTTTAAGCTTGTGCACTTATTAGGAGTTAACGTCACTGTGAAATTCTCTATGGCTGGTAATACTTTTAATTAAATGAAGGAGCTGTGACTCGGTGGGCGAATTCATTCTTGTTGCTTCACTTTGAGAAACCAAAGGCTTTTGCGGCATGCCGAACTCCCCAAACCACAGTGCAAAAAGAGTTATGACTTCGCGAGTCGATGATGTATCCAGCTTACTTGTAAATAGAATATTATAAATAGTCTTGCTTTCATATTTTATAACTATTATTATACGTTTAATTGCTACGATTAATATTGAATAAGTAGCAGTACCGTTCATAATTAGATACTAAGTTTCCATACTTTGATACAAATGCGAGTCATTACTTACGCAGCCCGAAATAATTGAATTCAAGCTCTAATGCGAAATCCACCTTTTCGTATAACAACTCATTATCTTATATAAACTTTCGCGTAATATTCAAATTGATGTTTACCATAGCGTTAAAGCTAAAGCGAAATGTCTAATGCTTGTGTATATATATACGCGTTTGATAACGGACATGAATAAAACTAGAGCTGAAAAACAAATATAAAACTTGATATATGTACATGTGTGTGTGTGTGTAACACGCATGAATTTATGGATAAATATCATCTGTGCTTTTCAGGAAATGAAAGGTGAATTTATCTCTTATAAATGGTATACAATATACGGCAGGATTCACGTTGTATCGACGAACCCTCGGATAAATAAACGAGTGCAGTTTAATTATCATTTCGATATATCTCGCAAATATACAAATATGACCAAAATGCACTAAGCGTAAAATTCAACCAGAAACGAAAGCGAATACAACGCCTCGTCGCTCTTCGCAATATTGACCCCATCGCTCCGACAACGATATCCGCGCGATACTCGCCTCTACAATTACCATGTCGAAACGTCGCCGTCGCCGTCGCATCATCAGCTGGGAGGTAAGGACGCAACCTCCCGCATTTGTCCAGCAAACCCATGCGGTGGAGCCGCCACTGCAATCGCGCATAAATGACCGAACACACTAATTGCCACCGTAACGGTCGCGCGGTCCGTTCGATACACATAATACTAATCGGGTATTTTGTATAGTTGCGCGCTTTGTGGCGGCACGCGATTAAAGGAGTTACTCGAGCCTCTCGCGGACATCGCGGTCGCTTTAAAATGCGCGATGATGCAACGTCTCTTGTGGCAATAGAGGACGAGCGGCGCGTACGTCCCAAGCTGCCGACAGATAAACGCTTTTCTTCTATCTGGTCTTGATGCGGGCTTCCTCGAGAAAGTTACTGAAAGCCGCGGGGGGCGCGAGTGTTTAATTGTGTGTGTGTGTGTGCTTTTGTTACAGTTGCGCGCGGTTCTACTGCACGTACATGTACGGCTTTTCCCTTTGTTTCCTGCCGCGCGGCTCAACCGCACCGAGCGTTTCGCGCCCCGAGCATGTGCAGCTACAGCCGTTTTTTGTTTTGCGCTCATTTTCGGCGCTGAGACTATGTAGTAATGGTCGCCGGTAAAAAGTGCACTATGCGTGTGCAGCGCTGGAATGTCGAGGGCGTTAAAAATTCACTTCTGTATACACCCGAGAATTCGAGACACTTTTGCAACTCTAGTGTGATCTAGATTTGCAAAAATTCTCAAACCCCCTCCCCTCTTAAAGTCAATGTACTTTCGAATACTTGGCTCGCCGCTGTTACAAAGAAATAATCAGTGCATACGTGGATAATATTGGTGGCAGGGCCGCGGTATATCGGAATCCCACTCGGTAATGAGATCTCGATCGATAATAAAACTACTCGAGTCCGTCGGTCCGTGCAGTCATGACTTTCCCAAATTGGTTCTTATTACAGTATTTAGCGAAAGTTTATATGGAGCCTGCAGGTTATTGTGTGCCATTATTTGCAAGCGTTCCTTTATCACTTTCTTTGAAATTTTTATGATGTAAAGTACGTTGAAGCAGGAAACCGTGTGGCGGCCGCGCCATGGATCGAAAATATACATAGCTTCGAGTTTATGAAGAAGTGTTTTAGACGAGCGACTGAAGCAAATCCATCAATTATCGAGGTTGATGGTTTCAATGATTTCTCGTTGTTTCTATGTAAATTATGCGATCTGACCTTTTGACGAGTATGAGCTTGAACAAAAAATGCTGTTATGGGTAAGATTAATAACTGGGTATGACTGAAGACGTTCGACCAATCGCAAACTGGGAAACCGTCCAGACACTGGGACGTTCGTACGTGCTCTTACGTATCCGGTTAATAGTGTAAACAAAATAATTGATATTATACGTTTAGTAAATTATTTTTATAATAGTGTAACGATATTTTATTTACATAGTGGTGCAACAATGCTATACCCAGAAAAAAAAACGATATAAAACCACCAAAAAAACATCCAACAAAAATGAAATATCAACAAGCATATAAAATAGCGAAGGATCTAATTTAATGGTCTTATACTTTTACGAATGCGAAAGTTTTTATAATCGCACTATAAAAAGAGCCGCATTTGTCATCAAACTTTCATTACATAACAATAATTTTCCTACATTAAATTTCTCCACTTTGTTCTCTCGTACGTATAACATTATTACACTTATCCTAAAACAACTCGGCTCATTTTTTCTAATCTCTCTCTCTCTCTCTCTCTGTCATTACTTTTGAGTACGTTAATGCACCGTCGGTGCCGTTAAAGCCCAAATACCTCCTATATAAAGTATATTAACGCGGCGCTCCGAGCCAATGTGGAACAGTGAAATTAGACTTATAACAATATAGAGTTTAATTGTGTCCGTAGTTTCTCCGAGTCAAATCAAGCGTAGTAGTGTCTACTCTATGAATCGATACGCGTGCGCATTCAAAGAGCCTTCGATGAGACGGCAACTTTCCGTTTCGATACGTAAATTCGCCAATTACTCGCTCTCGGATACAAATAGAAATTCACCCGACATCGTTTTGTTCCTTTTCTCGAAATAAAAAAAATATTCTCCACTCGTTACATCAGATGGTTGGATTGTATTATATAGCGTCTCTCTCGAGGACATCGAGGACTCAACGACGACGACGACGACAAGGAGTATATTTCTCGTAATCGCGGAGGAATCTGACGGATGCAAATTCCTAAACCTGGTGAGCTGCAGGTAAAGTGTACCGCGAGTATAGAGAAATATGTTATGACAAGGTTGAGAGAAAAAAAAACGTGCGCTCGTAACCCTTCACTGCCTGACAAAAACAATAACAGCAGCCAACAATCGGAAATTTATGATAATTGCTTCTTTTTTCTCTCTATCTTCATCCACCGGCGGATGGAAAAGTTTTTTCGAAACCGATCGCGAGGTCATCTACGTGTCTCTCCGTGGTATGCTAATCAGAATTGACGCAAGATATTTTTTAGGATTATATGTAGAGCATCGCGATCCTGCGTGCTCTCGATCCACTCTATCTTATATATATACAAATATGAATTTACAAGTCTATAAGAGTTTTATGAAATAGGATGTAGATCGCGGTTGCGCAACATTAAGATCGTTTTTGTACAGGAGCTGTTTATGTAGTTGAAGGATTAATTCGTCGGGATGTTGAATTTGATAATATTGTCATTGCAGTTTCTCGTAGCTTTCACCTTTTGTGAAAGTGGTTAATCAATACCAAAGGAGGGGAAATAAGACTGGGTAATCATGGTAGTAGATTTTTGTCAAAGCTCGAGAATCTTGACAATAATCGAAATCGCAAGAGATCAAATCCGAGTTTTATATACTTCTTCATATTCTAGACGGATAAACTTGTAAGCGTAATTTGACTAAGCTGTAGTAAATACATTTTAGTAAATATAGCGATCGAGCTTCTTAATTAAAGTTAATTAAGACTGCAATTAGTGCAAGCGATTTGAAACGCCTAAATCTATATTTGATCATATCGACAAATCGATATATACACGCAACAGGAAATAAAGCGGATCACACGCGGGGAACAATATGACGTCCGAAGTCTAGATGTCACGTTGGCTCGGATATTAAACGAAGTCATTAAAACCGTCGCGCGAAACACTTGGCGAAAATTGCTTTACTGTCACCGCTGCAACTTCTCCCTCGCGCGCGTATACAGAAAAATTGCAAAACGCTGTAAAACGCTGCAGCGACAAGGTCGCCATATAACGCAATCAACGCTTTAGGTTTTTCTTTCGCGAGACACTCCATCATCCATTTCGAATTCTCTCGAGTTCCGTAAGTTCACCTATAGCTTTCACCGTTAGATATATACATACACTTGCAATGTATTTTGCATGCGCGACATTTAATGGCCGCGATTCTATTTAATTTTAATTTAATTAATCCCCGATGGTGTGCCAATTATCGTAATTGCGAGAAGTTAAGTAATTAAAATTAGTAATTAACGGAGTGGACTTTATACATGTCAGTCAAACGAATGTCTTCTTATATAAGATGAATGCACGTTAATTGAGATTTTATTTACTTCGAGTCTCTTGCTACTATATACGTTCTTTAGTCTAAAGTTGAGTAAAATATTTCAGAAGTAAAAGATGCATGTAAATTATTTTGAATGGAAATTATTTGTACAGATCTTATTATCGTTAAAGATAAAAATCAATTTTTTCAATTTTAGTCAATAGACGTTCGCAAAACTGAATTTAGGAAAAATTCTAATATCGATAAAATCAAGACATTCCAACTATCTACTATACCAAAGACTTTTCTGACGTCCTATTTAGATCGTTCGCATTCATTGTACAGCCATTGACAAAAAAACAATTGTACAACAATTCGTAACCGTTTCCCGAACGACGCGAAGCCAATGATCAACCTCACAACTGCCTTCCCAAGTTTCTCAACGCATTCTTAACTATCACTCGTAACCTCTCGGAACGCGTTAAATCTCTGACACGAACGGGTCACACACAGAAGTGACCAAGAGCAGTGATATACACGTTCATCGCCGCACGACAAAGCATTCGGCGCTAAACGCTTTAGTACCTATTGCGAACGATTTTTTTTTCCGCAGTATATATATATATCCGGGGGGAGGAGGGATACTTTCCAATGTAATTTTTACGATATTCGCCGCCGAAAGAGACTGCAACAACTACCTGTTGGCTCCCTCATCGAACCGAATGCGTAACTCGCGCTTTATACACGCTGGTTAAGAATAAAATACAGTTGTTATTCCGCACGAGCCTGTGTATTGTGTATACATATAACCGAGCCATTTCGATCGCGGTGAAAAATTTCTGCGGAAAAACAGTGCGCGGCCAACGTTGCTCCAACGATCGCTGAATTAGGCTTTAGATAAGATGTGTTATTCAACCTTTTCGAGGAGAGAGAACATTCTTCAAACTTTACGACCCCGACCCGCCAATTCTCTTGCTATGCATTTATAAAATGTTGGTATTATTAGCGATGGCTTTTACGCTCGAGATTAGTAATGCCGGGTGAATAAACGAAATTTAATTTCAATGCGAAATGATTCTTTGGCTCGCGCCAAATTTAATTTCTAAAGGCTGGTAAAGGAAACCACAGGGTGTGCGAGTGTAGTTTTCTAAATTGGCCTCGGATAAATTTATTAAAATACCGCTGCGCCATCGAGATTTATCTTTAAAATTTAAATTTGCGCGAAATTTGAAATTTAAATAGCTTCCTTGAATAAAAAAATATATGATTATTAAACTGTTCGGCTTCCTTAAAAAATACTATCCTATAGATATTTGATACCTAATTAAAATTTAAATCGATCAGTGTAAAAGTAACTCACAGATGTACAAATTTCTTTGACAATTTATTACACTTATCATAATTGGGTGTTAAAGTTAGACTGTTTCTGTTAATAGGGCGACTCTTGTCGCAACTATTCCGTTAATTTTATAATTGTTTATACATATTATATAAAAAAAACTTTACGTCCTTCTTATGCGCAAAGCACAGGTAACAAGGCTTACTATGTATGCAAAAATAGAAGGCCAGCATTAATAAAAGTTCTATCGCAACGCAAAGCTAAAAAGTCCCTCAAACTCTCGAACATTCATCGCATTTAGAAAAACAAGGCGAAATCGAAATAAAAAAAAAAAAATTTACCTCGGTCTCATGGGAACATTAACATAAACTCTGGCTTTTTGCGAAATACCCATGCTGAAAGAGGCAGCCGGACATTAACTATCCCGTTACTACTTACGCACCCTGTAATGAACAGATATCCATTCCGTAATTTACGTGCTCTATTTTTATCAGTATAGACCCGCAAAGATAAGAAGGCAACATGTCAGTTCCTTTTTTTTTTGTCGGTAAAATTCGTACATTTTATGGAAGCTATATAAGAGAATATAGTGGCCTGTAAAGGTTGCAATTTCATAAATGATCAATCCTTATATGCGTGACTCTCAGGGGCTTTCGCTTTAAGCACATTCCGCCACTAATCGTATCTAGGAAAAACTCTTTTGCAAACAATGCGCAATTTGATCTGTTTAAAGTTACTTTTATGCAAACGTTGCGAGCCGTTTCTGTAAAAATGTTCGAGAATTCCGCTGCGGTTAATGAGATAGAAACGCCCTTTAGCGCAATTTAGTCGTTACTGTAACTGGTCTGTCCTTGAATCTTCATATACATAATAGGGATGCAAATTTGCATCACACGTAATAATACTCGCTTTCAAAGCTAATGATTTATTTAATAGTACGCATACAATTATATATTATTATGGAAAAATTTACTTATTGAATTTCATGCATGTTATAATATTAGACGCGACTTTTGTTATACAAATCATAGTTTCATCGAAACTGGACGCACTTCATTCCTTACTGTTATTATACTGTCTTAATTTACATAAACACTTATAATACATACAATACGAATTGCAAATTCCAAACGCGGCACGCGCAACACCTCGAATTCCCTAAAAACAAAAAACACAAAACCCCCAGGAAATATCGTTTTGAAGTCGCGACTCGCTCCGACCCCCTCGACACGCTCATTACATACCTTTTTCACCAATTCCACGTTCCTATATGCGGCCGATTAACAAAAAAGCCGCCCCAACAATCCGTAATTACCCGCGTTTACGAAAGGTTACATGTGCACATTTGTATCGCGAAAGATGGAGAGAGGAGGGGGGGGGGCAATTAAGCGAATTTCGCGCGTGTTGCGCAAAGTGATATCTGCGCGGCAAAGCTTTCAGTGCACACTGCACACACATATACTGCACGGTTAAATGTCTCACGCTCGCCGTAGCGGCGACTGAATTGCAGTGCGGGAGATAGATAATCGTTCGCGACGCCGCGAGAGACACGCGCGTATAGTGTGTATGTATGCACCCCGCGTGTCCAAACCTATAATAATGGCTGCACGATATACGTCGTGCCGACTCGCGTGTGTCTATGTGGAACTATATATCTGACGGGTGTTTAGTCGTCGAGCGCTGAACTAAGCGAAATGTGGTGGATACGTAATGGAAGGATAGAAATTTCGGAGGTACCCAATCCCAATGCGAGCGTAGTATTGTTTCGATACAGTGTGGATTAATTGGATGAGTTTGTGTTCGAAAGTGACCTTTAATCTGTTTCAAAATCGACGCGCGATTTTAGAAAGAGAAAATTCAATGGGAAGAAAAAGCACGTCTTTAACGAAACGTTAATAATTGCATTAAGTAGGTACGGCGGTATCGCCATTAAAAAAAATGAAAGTGTGTATACTCGATATTACATGGTGATTTAGCGTCACAAGTTTGAGTCGTCGCCGTTGACGGGGACCTCATCTTCCGTGACACGTCTTCCTGTTTAGGGAGAGCGAAGGACGCCGGTATAGCGACGCACACGCGCGTATTGGTATATATTTAATGAAAGACCGCGGGGAATTATATGCCCACTTTATTTCTTCATCTTCCTAGAAAAAAGTTTAATGAAAATTGTATAGGCGGCCATATGATTGCGAGCTACACAAATCACTTTCTCGTATCCGCACACCGATACATATGGAAGTTAACAATTAACGGGTACATGTATAATGATCGAGGAAATTTATACTACACCTTTGATTTATGAATTCTTTATATACGTAGTTTTCTTCGATGTTCTGACACTAAATTAATGATACTTCTTTTATTGCAAATAAATATAACTTGAGGCAGAGTACATTTATAACATCGCTCATCGAGATTTATGGTTAATCGTAATATGATAAGTATCATTGTTTAGAGAGCAAAAAAAAATAGTTCATTGAAAAAAAATTGATGTTATACGATGGAAAAAGTTGAAAGAGATGTAATGCAAGATTATTTTTTAGAAATCCAATGCTTTTGTATAACATTGTATAGTCGAATGCAAGTATAACGTGGGTTTAGCCTTTGTAGACATCACCCCAATTACCAATTAATCCGATGCAAGCTAATTACGCTGAATTAAGAAAACATCGTACACAAAACCGGGTCAAACACAGTTTTTATACGCCCAAGTACCGTGGGAAAATGCATCCCAAATGAACACGGGTCCAGCATAAACCATATAACAAAAATCTACATAAATAGGATCTGCACACACACACACACACACACACAAACAAGCAGCGCTGGCGCAACTCCAATCGCGTCTAAACTCACCCTAATTTACACCCACTAACGCCAATCTAACCCTTCTATCTAAGAAAAAAATCATCCGCGAAACGCTTTCAAAATTTAATTGGCAATTAGATCGCCAATCTAAACACAGCCTCTGCACCGATAGCGAAATTGATCCACCGTCACGTGTCTGTGTGTGTGTATCTGTGTGTATGCGGCGACCGGACAATCGAGCGTAAAATGAGCGGCCGTTATGCTTACACACAAGTCAGTCTCTATCTCTCTCTCTCTCTCTCTCTTTCTCTTTAGGCGTGGTCCGTGGCTGTTCCATACGTAATACCAATATACACCTATAGCTTGCATACTTGGCGTCTACTAGTGTACCGAGTTAGTCTGGTGCGCCACGAGGATATATAGTTTTTGGAGTAGTTGCACGCAATCGGTTCAGCATGTGACGTTTCGCGTAAAAAAAAAGAACTTGTATAATAAGGGGGTGTGTGTGTGTTAATTGACATGCCATGCGAGCTGTGTTTTAACGTCGTTCGCCGGGTTCTCATTTTTTTTTTTTTTTTCGTAAGCGAGATAGACGTGGATTTGAGCAATTGTCCTAAGAATAATATTCCCTTTCGAATGACTTGGTTTTTTGAAATTTTTAACGGCGTTACCAAGTTTGAGTTATGTTTTTTTTTTGTGAGTTTCCGTAGGCCGAGAATTTCCTTTTATATACGATTGGCGGCACTTCGCGAAGGAAACGGTTAATTGCGTTTTGAGTTGAGTGAAACAGCTTTTTGCAAAGTCATTTGGCTGAACAATAGTTGGTGTACTGCCGATGTTCTCTTTATTGAAATGTAACGAGGAAACTGGTCGATAATTTTTAATTGCGATATTTCTTGTTCGTAACTTTTCTAGGTCCAAGCAAAACGTGTTTCGCGTTTTTAGAAAATATTGAAAATAAATGCTTAAATGAATTTGAACGAAAATAACTAGCGTGAAGCAGGTGAAGCTACGCATATACGTTTAATTTTCAACCATCGGAACAAAGTGTATACGAATTTTAATATATTTCTTGGTTATTTTCAAAGATTTCAGAGCGCTAATATAATACAAAAAAAAATTCATCTATCACTTTTTTCAAACGCCTTAATTGACATCTGCTATCAAACTTCTACCCCACTTGTTCCATTTTCTTTTCAAAACTACGATTCTCTATCTGTCAGCATCCGAAAACAAAGAGCATTTCTTCGTTTCTCTTGCGAAAAGAAATTAGCTGAAAGCCCATGTAACTATGCCAACCCAAAAATAAAGTGCTAAATCTAACAGGCGTTAAACTTCTAGGCATCTCGTTTTCTATACACTTGAAATTTGTGACGTGATCATAAGGAAGACATTCGGTACAGAATATACCACTTCATGGTATAGGTAATGTACAGTACACCTAATAAGTATACTATTTACATTATTAGGTAGCATCCAAAGTGGCCTGCACTTAACCTTATATTAAAAAAAGAAAATGAAAGTAAAAGTCTGGAAGTTTGAAAAAGCACAAGGTCCGGTCGATTTCACGAATTGCAACGGCCTGAAGAAAAAGTGCCAACTGGCCATTTTCCTATACCACATATACTTATATCACATACGTTACAAGCCAAATTGAACGATAAGTTACATTTCCGCTATGCCATATAAAGAAACATTATGACTCCCATACGCTGGAGATAAAGAAAATGGATTATGCGTTTACTACTCGTTCAAAGGCTGTGCACCAAACGATAAACGCCACATTTTAAAACTAGATTTATCGCAGCGGTTGAGTACCTCCCCGCGAGCTTCCACCCAAATTGCACACTATACACATTAATCGTTAAACGAACCTTTAATAAATTATAACGTCGAATGGGTGTTACACAGTATGGAAATTTTATGTAAGCGCGTATAGTCCGAACGGTTGAAAAACGAGAACAGTACAATTTGCTAAACGATCGGTTAGAAAATCACGGTTCATCGACATCCTATGCTTTTGGCATGATGCACTCCAAAAGAGTAATTATCCTTCATGCAGCTGCAAAATAGAAAGACAGCGTCGAGGTAAGTGCGTACGCGCGAAATGAACGCATCAAGTGTCGCGACAAGAGGTGATTCCCCGCGTCAAATTTCCATTCTGGCCAGGCGCACTAAAAGTGTCCACTTGAGATGCTCGCGCGCAACTACGCTTCGAATGATTTATCTGGCGTGGAAAGCGAGGCGAAACGGTACATAACTGTTTAAAGGTTAGATCGTAAATCACGATGTGTGTCGAGTGTGTGTGTCGCTGAATCACGGCAAGACGGCGTCGAGCTCGTGTTTCTTTTTTTCGTTTTTTCTCCTCGATAGATCTGTAAGGTCGTTTTGTCCGACGTCGTGCACAGATGCGTTCCAATGATCCGAGGAGTCGAACAGTGGAAAACTAAACGTGACGCGCGTATATATACGAGTGTCGAAAGAGAAATTGCCAACGAATTTGCTCTATCGAGTGTACATGTAAACTTCTGTCGGTTAATTTTTTTGTCACCGAGTAATATATTATGGATCTTGGAACGTCTTGAAAATTATCCGATAGTCATGTTAATTTTTCAAGATAATGAACTTTCACAGCTGCTGAGATACTTGCGGTATGCAGAAGAAGAAAAAAACTCGCTCGTCGAGGGACCGGTGGCTGTAAGAGAGTGAAAAATCTCGAAACCGGGATGCGGCTGTACGTCACTTATATTGCGCAATATAATGCCGGACTGCGCCGTGATTTATTTTAGCGGTGGAAAAGAAGTTCGGTATTTGTGTGTGCGGAGCGATTAAATAATGCTCACGGGTAATTGCGGCATTAGGTGCATTTTTTTGTCGCTTATGGGGATCGCGGGACGAAACTACCGTGAACCGATCTACTTTCTCTTGTATATAGTGCCGAGACCCAGGCCCGGAAGGATTTCACGAATTTTCGTGTTTTTTATGCGAACGCAAGTAACTGATTTTTCCGACATGCGGTTCTGTATATAGGCTTCCAACCACATAATCATGCATAGCCCGTATTATGCGTCGTTTTCATATTTTAAAAAGATATTTCATTAATAAAGTCGTTTAAGTCCTAGGCAAACCCGTGACGACAAAATTATAGCATTATTTTAAATGCATTAATACAGAATAAAGAAATTTAATGAGATAAATTAAAAAGAATATTAAAATTTGGAACTTGTGCTGTAAAATTAAAATTCATGGCTATAGAAAGTAAAAGAGCAATATACGATATATATATAACAGAGAAGATGTGACCCCGTTTTCACTTTTTCACCGAACGCCAAACTATACATTATAAGTAGTTTTATACTTAGTGATTTCTTTATAAATAGTCGATGAACATCCTTTTCTTCCACTGTATCATTAAATTGTGCGCATCTTCAATTATTAGAACAGACCATAAATTTAATAGTATCCGGCGTGGTTTCGTTAACCTTCGTAACGCATTGATTTTAAAAACGAAAAAATAAGCGTAATTATTGGGTCAATGATTTCAAGCTACTCCCACTGACCCAGAAAAATTCTTGGCAAATGTACTGACTTGTTGCAAGCATATATAGTAAACTTTTACACTGGATTTCTATTATTTTGTAAGGAATCTTTTTTATGTGCCTTGATTTTATATCGCATTAATAAATGGAAACCCAGATGCGCATCGAATACGTATTCAAATTTTAGAAGTTGAAATGGATTTGCATAAGTATGCGTTTTTTAATTGTCGGTAAAAATTTCGACCTTTTAAAAAGAGTGAAATATTGTCACCTATCACAATCAATTCATCGGTACATAATTTCTGTTTATAATACCATTTTTAATTGATTTCATAATCAATGTTCAAAAGCTTTGCTCAATTTTTGTTGAATAAATACATAAATTTAGATTTACGAATTGACAGATTGACAGTTTTAAATATATAAAATAAACATATCCAAGATATGCAATAATTAATTATTTATTATCATTACCGAGAATAGTAATTTTAGTATAGAAATAAAGTATTGAATCAAATTCTTTTGCAATACCATCCTTCGATTATATAAATATTTATACAGCATTAAGTAACAAATAGTTAATAAAACGGGAATAACGAGATTCATAAGTGATACATATTCCATGCCACTGGAATTCTTCGCTTTGAAGCGCACGAATGATTTTCTACGAGTACAATCGAGAAACTTCTTTGGCCACGACAATCTATAGGACCCTTCGGATTTCGGTTGACAATCTGATATTTTAAGAGAAATTCAATCTGCGCGAAGGTCAAACAGCAGCAGCAAAATAACTTGCTAGGTAATCGGACACTATGTTAAGGGTTCGATTTACGTCGGGTTCACTTTTGATCTTCAAAAAACTACGCATCAACATTTCTTTCCAAATCAACACAAAGTTTCATATGTACATGGAAATTAATACTCACTCTTGACGAAGGACCTCGAAGCCCCTCCGTCGCAGCTATTGTCAGCAATAGGAGGAGCAGTGCCCATCTGACGAACCTCGGCTCCATTCTAGAACAAAAGAACGTGCATAAATTATGAGACTCGAGCATTTATCTACATTTAAAATGAAGTATATAGTTTTGAGGCACTTGTAACTAAAAGTCGCATATCTACATCAATGATATTAAGGCCCGTAGTTGAGTGCAGATAATCCATAGACACTCAATTTGGAAATGCTACTGAATATGCAATCGACTCCATTAAGTTTGCAGGTTTATGCTAATACGGCCTGACCAAGAGGAATAAAATAACGTCAATTAATTTTTAAGATGCTTTTATAGAAATTGCACGCGTCACATTAAGAGACTTTCTAAAACTACTAGGTTCTGCGGATGTTTTCGCTTCGCGTTCGCTATTATATGGGATAAGGCCACACAATCAATGAACTTTTCGATAAGACTTTAAGCTTCGTCTTTCCCGAAGAGAATACATTGGATAAGACGTGAGAATGCAAGTCCTTGGCAGCGCGGATCACGAGTAAAAGTGAATTCCATTTATTTACCTAGTATACTTATTTATTAAAAGTTGCAAAACCTTAAAATCATTGTGGGCTTTCATATTGCCGCGGGACAAAATCTGTAATTAAAAGAAAAACGACACGTTTCAATGTCAAACATTAATTAATGTAAAATGTTGTCTTTAAAAAACTGGACGATTTATATTATACTTGAATAAGAAGTAAATATTGCATAATTCCGTTGTAAGAAAAGTGCAGCCGATCGACAGCTGACAGCAAGAGTCCTCAAATTGAAAGGTAGAGCACACAGCTGTAATCGATTTAACGGATACAACGCCCACATGACACAACAGTTCGGCTCGATAAAAATCGTTTTCATTAGTCTTTAATTTAAAAAAGGAAAAAACAAAACTACTATTAACCTATCGTATACGATACCTCGCATATAGATATCCATCAGCTGAATAAGACGGAAAAAAAAGTATAATATACAAACGCGGTGATAAGGTTTCTCAAAAGATAAAAAAAAAAAGAAAGAAAAAGGGGAGCAACAAAACAACTTTCACACTAAAAAAAGTCTCACATAGAATTCAAGGACACGCGAATTAATGCACCCGAGGCCGAGCTCGAAAGTCCTTTTAGCGGCCTCGTATATATATATGTGCACACGCGGACTTTCGAGCGAATTAATTAAGAGCGAGCGACGTGCAGAAGAAGAAGAACGTAATGTCCGATCAGGAGAGCAGTGAGACCTTCTACAATCCTTTTTCCGCCCTTGATGGTGCATTTACGATTGGAAAGTATAAAACAAAAATCGATTCGGCTTCTGATATGAGAGCACACGGATAGAGAGAGAGAGAGAGAGAGAGAGAGAGAGAGATAGATATTGCCTGCTTATTTGCCTTGTGCCAACACACGATTGAAGGAACAAGGAAACTACGATGCTTGATGATATATGAACTGGTAGTGACATATTTTTTGAAAAATAGTTTTTTAATATACACTTTTTCTGTATTATATATATATAAGTAGCATATTAATATAATCCATTATAATAGCTAACTTTACTAGATTTCTTTTTTTTTTTTTTTATAAATTGTGCCGGAACTCGAAATACATTCCACACCGAAAAGGAATACTAATCACTATCTATACACTAAACCGAATAAACTATAAGATTATAAAAACTTTAGTTCTGGCATTTATTTTCTGGCATTCTATACGAATATATCTCTCGTGCGTATTATACCAAACCGTTCATTACATTGATTCCGATGATTATTCTTATTTTCTAAAATGGTTTTATACCAATCATACTTTTCGTAACGATCATTCGCTAATATACCTGTATTACATTATGAAAAAGCTTAAAAAAATCAGTCGGTCACAATAAGCCAAGCTGCATTTTCAAATATATCTCGAACCGCCCAATCGGTTGCAATCGAGAGCTCAGTAGAATACACTGCTCCGGCCAAAAAAAAAAAAAAAAGTTAATCAGAAAATGGGCTCTTGTAATGAAATAGTATGCGCAATCGACGGCATTCCTATACGAAGTAGGTGAGTAAGTTGGCCGTGCGGTAGCAGCTCGCGTACACACACACACACCTGTCTCGTTAACAATCCACACGAATTACTCCGACTTTTCATCCTTCCCTCCGCTCCGTAATCCCATTTTACAATCTTGCATCAGCAACCGAAAATCCATCCCTCGAACACCTCGTTTATACAGCCTTCTAAATAGCACCGAATTTTCGCGTATAAACAAGCGAACCATTCCGTCTCCGTCTCATAATTCTCTATAAAATCCCGATAATCCAGCTCCGGCAATTCACAGCTCCAACCAACTCCACTGCACGATGCATATATATATATATATATATCCTTGAAGTCTGCGCAGCCACTTGCCGACTTTATCTCTCCGCCACGCTCTCCGAGAGCGAAAAGTCGGTGCATACAGCGACTGCAGCCGCTCAACACACACACATATACACATACACAGATACAGACCAGACAGAACTGCTCGTATCACTTTTACTTCGGGCCGCGCGCGCTGACTCGGCGGCCTGGTGCTGCTGCTGCTGCTGCAGTTCTCGATTTCCCATATAATCGTCGAGTCTCCCGGGCTATTATACGCCTCGCGGTCCAGCGGCGTCGGCGTCGGCTGCATAGACGTTGTGACAGAACCGCCGCCGCCGCCGCCGCCGCCGCCGCGGTTACCTGTATACATCGCTTAGGCTTTTTCGATAATTCATCATTATTTCACACCGTCTGTGTATATATATATATATATAGGACATTGATTTCGCAAGGACAGATATCGCGCATTTTCCGCAGCACAGCTGTGCCACTGCATTTCTCTCATATAAATCTCCGCTCTGCACGCTCGATTTATCGACTGTTGTTTTGCGGAAAATCCAGGCTTCCTTCTATATATATATATACAGTGCGCGAGGACTGTTTTCTTTTTTAGGGCGTAACATTGAGAGTTGAGATTTTGTGGGCGCGATCTGGGATATATCTATGATGCAGACTCAAGAGATCAGCTGTTTGTAATTTGAACTTGCGCTAGAGGGTTTAGGTAAACCGCGAAGGTGTATGTGGATATATTGCATATATATAGTATACTTTGTGTACGCGGGCAGTAACCGGATCCTTTCACGTAAAGGATATTGTGTTGTGTGCGGTAGTACGACGATCATAATTCCTTTGTTTATTGTACTGTCGATTTTGGTAGAAGTAAATGCTATAATTAATGCATTGATTTAAGCTACTATATATTATTTACAAACTAATGAGCTGGTATTTTTAACGTATACGAATCGGTATTAATTAAATGATAAATTGTGTGTTAACAGTCAACTCGTAGTTGATAAGTATAAAAAATCAATTAATGCATAACTGTTGGCTAGCTTCTAAGCTGCAGCAGGAGAAAATGACACATTGTAAAACACGTTTTAGTGCAGGATATTACAAAATAATATCGGTATAGAAGGCGGAATATTAAACAGCAGATCAGTCCCGAGATCAGTTCGCTGAACGTAACGAATTTCAAAATCAGCAATAAATCTAAGAAGTAATAATTTTAAGCATCTCGGGAAAGACAATATAAAAAAAATCATTTAAAATAATAAATTTAATAAAGTGTCGTATAATTAAATACAATATCCAGACAAGCCAACACAAGCTGGTTAATCGATCGGAAAATCGATTGCAGACCTTTGCATCGACCATCTATAAATGCAAAAATCATTATTATATCCCAGCCGATATATCAACCAATGCAAGGAAAATGCAATATACTACCACATTATACAATACTGCTTCCATTGCAATATTACCCACCTGATTAACTTTGCTACTCAGACGTTATACACAGATTCCCGACCGTAACGATTTAATTCACACTCTCACCTCTCGTTGCTATGTCGATACAAATTCCAGCCTCGGATTTAACACCGCATTCCAAGCTCGCAGTCAACATGTAAATCAACAGGAAAATCAAAACCGCTCATAATTAAAACGTAACCGTAACCGAAGGCGAAAATCTAACGCCAAAAAAGAAACACGGAATAAAGAGTCATTAAGAAACGATCGGCGCCTTCGCCTCCGCGAGTTGTACAGCGCCACGATTGTATATATTATATATATATATACTGCACACGCGAGTGAACCGTTAGGCGCGTGGCTCCGAGAGAGAGAGATCGATCGCACTCCGTGAGCTCTGATTCATCCTCCTATTCAACCTGTGTGTGTATTATACATATATATACACGTATATATACACCGCTCGTTTATTCTCATCACGTTTTCAATGCCGTGCAAGGCTGCCGCTCCCGCTGACGATATTATTATTATTTCTTCTTCTCCTTCCTTATTGTGATGTGTAGTGCGACGAACTCGCGAGAGGATCGTCCGCGTGGATGTATCGATTATGCAATTCGTGTAATAATAAATGTGCAGGTGAATCGACGAGGAAATTTCGACTTGTGAGCATGTGTCACTGCAGTTATACCTTTTTCTGTCGTTCGCAACGATTTTTACGATATGCTAATTCGGAACTTGTTTGTATTCTAACTGACATTCGAATTTTTGACATTACTTTTATTTTATAGTCTACCGTTTTTGGTAAAAGTACATCATTGTCGAAGTGAAATTGTTAAGACGAAAAATGACGGTAATAAAAAAGGAATAAAAAAAAAGTATTATTATGTGATTTCAAATTACTATACCGGACTATCAATTCGCAAATGAAAAGTCGTCTCTAACCGCCTTTCTTCAACTTAACAGCAGAACGAAATCAAATTAGAATACGGTTCTGTCCCACATAGAAATAATACGATTCTAATTATCGTCACGTTTCTTAATGTAACAACTTGACCCGCTTGTCTGGCGGGAGAAAGTCGAGAAAAACGCTGTTAAACTTTATGAATTGCATACAGTGACGAGGACGCGAGCCGCCGACAACGTGTGTATGCGTGTGCTGCAGTATAGAAAAAGTCTGCGGGTATAATATAAGTGTCTCGTGCGGGCGCAGGCTTTAACGTATTCGTGTTTACGCATTAACCGCGAGTCAGCAGTCCATCCGCATTTGTATTTGTTATGACATGCCTATTGTCTGCTGTACTTTGACTTTTGTCTATAGACTCGAAATGGTTTTTAAGAAAATTTGCATAAATGCTCAAATCTCTAAGTATATTCGAGACGATAAAAAAATTATCCGCAAGAAAGTTTGATGCGATTGAATTATTCAAATCCGAAATTGACGGATAAGATTTCCGTTTTGAATTTGCATTAAATTTTACCGAGGCTTTATACATAAACAAACTTTGACGCGGTGCAAAGTCGAGTAAAAAAGAGTCGAGAAATTTTTACTCAACACCCATAAGCCGGTGGATATAGGACCTAACGCATATACTGCGTAACTCAAGCCCCCCGCGCGCGCTTGGTTATTAAATAACTTTGTTCTGTTTGTTCACATTTTGCGCGGTAACTTTGCATTTTCTGCAATACACATTTTGGTTATTCATTGCATTCCTTTTGCTGCGTACACTAATGAATTATTCAAGTAATGCATGGCGCACGTATCCCGACTTTGTGCAGTAAAACTTTTTGCCTATTTTCCTACGTTCGATCGAATTTTTGAATTACACGCTATATAGTTAAATTTCAATTAGTAGCATAAAATATTCAATCTTTATAATCGACGCGCAAAGACAAGGCGAGGTCCGATTTTATGGTGAATAATCTTGCTTATATTGAATACCTGCAAAAACAAAAAAAAATAACGCGTAACTATAAAAGTATATTTAAAATCTTGACAAAATGCACTCAGCGGTATATATCTTTACGCTCCTTAACTCAACGATATATACAAAGCCCCCAAAGATTCTAAAATCTTTCGATCTTGCAACATATACAAGTCACAAGTAGACCACCGATCCCGTCCCTATGAAAGAAAAAAAAAACAAAAGCAAAAACCCAAAACAAGAATCTCTCTCTCTCTCGCATCATATCCCAGATTTCATTAACCGACAAGACAGAAAAAAAACACTCCCATCCTATATATATACACATATCGCCACATCGAGTCCACATCATCAGCTCTCCTTTCCTCAAACGAAAAATTTTACGTAAGGCTCGCGCGCAGGTCAGCCGCCCGCACGAGCATCGGCTCTACACACGCACACACACACACACACACACACACACACACACAAATATCTATATATGTATATACAGCAGAGCAACTGTGCACAGGCTGACGGTTATGCGCGCGTGAAAGTGGCCTGCAGCAGCGACGGTCGTGTATATACCCAGAGAGCTCGGTTAATCGTCGAGTCCGCGCTCGGTTTAATATTCTGCAATTCCATTCCTCGCGGCCCGTAGAGACTACATTTTTTGTCGCCTTGTCGCTTTTCGCGCGTCGGCTGCTCACCTCGCACCGCCGACGCCGATTGAAAGGAAGATCCTTTCGATCGCCGTGAGCGCGAGCCGAGCGATGATCCGCCGGAAAATAGACAGCTAATTGCGAGAGAGCGTAAGAAATAGGTTTCGGGACTGATTATTTTATTGCGCTCGCGCTCGTTAAGCCGCAAGAGTTTTATTCCGATAGATAATACGAGTGCAGTGTGTGTATATTTTGAAGGATAATTTACGACTGCATGGTCAGCGCGAGGACATGTACGTGCGACACGCTGATTAATATATTCCTTGGAAATAAAACTTCGTGGTTTATGTGGACACCACGTATTACTTTCGTTTTTTCTTTTTTTTTTTTTTTTTTGTTTTTTAACGATTTCGTGCTCCAAGTTTCTGAAAGGTCGTTTAGTTCGATATAAGTGTGCACCTTTTAAATCCTAAATATTTGCAAAAGCCAGTTTTATCTTTATATCGAGTGCGAGAACAAATGTAAAGAGAACCGGAGTTTATATTCTGACGAGTAATTTTCTTTTATATTTTAGGTATCGGACCAGCTTTTAAAACAAACAACTTCATGCGCGAATTTACAATTGTTATATGTATTTCTCAAATAAAGTCCATTTTAAATGCTTGGCTTGAATAAATCTAAAAATGGACAAGTACATTTCCGAGAACGCGTGCAAATTGCGAGAGTACCGCTTGCGCTTTTTTGCGCGGAGCCTCGTTTTTACCGGTTCACAGTTCATTAGCTTTAGTAGGAAAATTAAAAAAGGAAGATAAAATATTTATCTTTGGTAAAACGGATAATATAACTTTCTTCATTTCACTCGTACACCTTTCTATATCCTTCAAAACCCAACAGCTCTGTATATTTTCTAAATAGTTGCTCTTGACTCTATATCTATTTCATTTCTTAAACATATTCTCGAAATTGAACACAGACCGAAAGAACAGTTATTTTAATTTGTAAACTACAACGGAGTTAAATGATCGTTTAGCATTTTTCGTGTATGAAAAACTCAAATAAACGCTTAATTATATTTAATAAGTCTGTGTTTAATCGTAGGTGATTTTAGCGAGTGTTGGTTAAAAATGTGCTTTATTGAGGGGGAATTTCAGAGTTTTATGCTGGGCCTTGTTTAAAAGAAAAAATCACCGAGTAATTTCAAAGTCATTTATCAAGAAAAGTGTTTACTGGCACTTTAATTTTAATTTGTTGTGCCATTAGTGCCAAAAGAGCTTATGTTTTAAGTATGTCAAAACTTTAAATGTTTAATTTATGTGTTTTGTTAAATAAGCCGCAGCTTATCTATCATTATTGCCTTGCCGCGGATACCAAAATACTTATGCGGCAATAAAAATCTGAATAATAAATATTACTAAGTCAAACGTTACTTTAAAACGAAATTATTGAAAACGTCGAGAAATACTTGCATGTATGTGCATTGAAAGTTAAGATTTTAGCTATACGTAAAATACAGAACTTGATCGATATTCTAAATCCAATGCTTAAAGAACACTTTTTCACGTTACGAAATCGTGATCTATACATATTCCTGCCGCCAAGTAGATATTTTTTTTTTCAATAAATTAAGCACCAGCGAAAATCTTTCGAAATTGCAAATTATAACGCGGCGCTCACGTATATAATAACAGATTCTAATCATGATCGTTCGTCAAGTCTTAACGAGTCGAAAAGAAGTTCAAAACTGTATTATAAGCGATTGGTGCAGCCTAAATGATAGGCAAAAACTATCCGTGTACAGTTTGCTATTCTCACCCAATTTCCGGTTCTTTTCCACCAGTTTCTTACATCCTTCATCTGCTCCAGAATATAGACGTTGAACCCGAGCGCAAGCTATAAACTCCCCCGATGCTATATTTATACTTTCAGCTATTAAAAATCTGCCTATGCGTTTTGACGCATTGTTGAATTTGCTTATAGAGGAAATGCCCGTAAGCTGCGCGTTTTCAGTTTCTCTCTCTCTCTCTCTCTCTCTCTCTCTCTCGCTCTGTCTCTATTCGTATATCCACCAGATTACTGGTTATCGCGGACGTATAGTTACGTGTTTTGCGCGGGAATATATTTAACCATTGTGTTGCAGTAAATATAAAATAAGAAGTGATTTATTTTGTTCTTTTCTTTGTGCGTCCGAGTTCGCGTGTGTGTCTGTGTGTGTATGTTGTGCCACGATTAATAGCGAAATCCGGTTTCACTTTCTGCTCTAGTATATAATATACGGCGCGTGTGCTAAAGCGCCGCGCCGCGCGCATGTCGCCTTAGTGTTTGCGCTTGGTAATTTTGATGTTTCTTTTTTGTTGTGCTTTGAAGTTGGTCGGTTTTCCTGTAGGGTTAATTTAAAATCGCTCTCCTTTATATACCGGTTTTCAGTTCTACTTATATTTTTTATAATTGCTGTGTTTTTAGGTTGAATGCTAATGGACTTTTGAGATTTTCAACAATTTCTTTAATAATTGCGCGTGCGTCTAACAGAAAAATCACTTTTAGCACACAGATAATATAGTTTTGAAACTACGAAGGAAAAATGTACAATGAAGAATGTAAAACGATCATCTATAAAGTTGTACGAGCAAGAAAACGATTTGCTTGTGATTTTGTGCGGTACTTCGTGCCAAACGTATACTTTTGTAATCGATTGTAATGCAATATAATAGTCCATCGATCTTTCTCTTTCGCTCGGTAGTCCAGAATGTATGTCATTTCTGAGCGTGTTTTTTTTTATAATTTTCATTTTATCCACTTATAATTTCACGAATTATACGAGATGTAACATTCACCTTTTATTCAAATATTTTCCTTCCATTAAAATCTAAGTAATAATGAGCAGTTCTCCATCCAGAAATCTTGGTTTAATACTAAGTTAGGATTAATAGCGAATTTCGAACTTTTAATGAAGTTTTATAGTAACGAAATTCACTGTTTGGTTACCTTTACGTTACTCTGCAGCCCATAGAAAATAGAGGAAACTATTCATCGCGCTTTTTGCGACCGTTATAGATATAAAATATAGATTATAGAGACTTTCTATCAAATCAAAGCACTTTTACAACTGAATACGCGTGTTTACATAATATTACTTTTTTGCAGAATCGCAAAAGCTAAAGTAGTTAGCAATAACCTTTTTGTTACTTTCACTAACTAGTACAATTTCAAGTGGGTAAAAAAGTGTTTTACTACCTCATAAAATTTACATTGAACGCAAAATGTTAAATGTGAAATATATCATGGGAAGCAAAAGTTTCCCCCTGAATCCAAACTCGAACAATTAAAATGATCAAAATCCTTCTCGTTTTGTGATCGAACACGCATTCGTATAAAAAATAATTGCCAGAGTAAAATGCAGTTACGAGAGCTTAGAAATTTTCCTCGGACAAGCAAAGAAAGAATGATTAATCGCACATCTAAAATATAAAATATAAAAGCGTAAACAGTTTGGGTAAATAAATATATAAAATTAACACGAATGATTTATATTTTAAAACAAATTGATTTACAACGCGGAAGCGCATAATAAAAATGCCCCATCAGCACTTGCTGTTCGACACCTTCTTCAAACGAATCGGCTATTCAGTAACCGCGAGAGATCAGCCAGGAATTATTAGACAGTATGATTTGACAGATTTACGTAGTCTAATGACGTAAAATTCGCCCACCGCTTCGGTATATACATTTTTACCTGGCTTAAAGAGCGTAACTTTCATCACCCATCGCGCTCTTTAGAATTCCTCCGCATATAAAAAAAAGAATTATAATACACACGCGATATTACTTAATGAAATCGAAAGTGTAGCACTTTGTACCGTCTAACCAACACATGAACTTTCTTTGTCGTGACTGTACGAAAAAAACGAAAAAAAAAAACTAAATAAACCGAGACAGCGTTAATGAAACAGAAAAGAAAAAGAAAAGCGTATAACGTTACTCACCTGGCAGTGGGGGGGCTTTATCCCAGCGTGTCATACATCACAGGTCACTTCACGAGTTCGCTCAAATCCGGCGAATCACCAAAAAAAAAAACAAAAACGAAATTCTGCTCACTCACTTATCAGTCGATCGGCTAAATCCGCAATGTAAACTTTCGCCTCGATATGCGAAAAATCCAAGGAATCGTCTCCTTTCTATATCTGTCGAATCAACGAACGAGATTAATCGTCAATCGCGACGTGGTAGGGGAGAAGAAAAAAGTGCTCTATACGATGTCTCGATTCTACTTCGATGCTCGTCTTTCCGATTTATATTTTATTTTTTGCCCTCCAGACCTTTCACTTTGAACATCAACGAGAGATGGACTATTACGCAAGTAACAAGGAAATCGTTTCGAATCAATTATGCACTTCCGGTTAATAGAGCGATATGCTATGATTACCGCCGTGGATCGGTCAAAACGAACGTCGGCTGCGCGCGCTATACCGATATCCTGTTACTTTTAGAAACACGGATGGGAAATGCTTTGCTCTATAATTGTACTAAAAAATAAAAAAAAAACAGAATCAAGCCAAATTAAAGTTATCACTTGGCGTTTGGATATAAACCGATTGAATCACAACTATATATATGTATCAAGTTTCACGCAGCACCAAACCGATCTTTAGCCATTCGATTGCACACATAAAACCAATATGAGCCCAAAAGCAAAACACTTCCTACATCCCCTGCATCGCGTGCACCAACATCGCGGCAAAATCGAAGCTATCGTCCATCGGTCAATCGAACCAAACAAGACATCCTATCGAGCACTCGTTCACTCCCTGATACAAATCACTTTTTGCCTCCAAAAACAGCAAACGGACCACGAGATAGCGTCAGCCTGTCGAGATGCGCTCGCTGTCCATCCTTTGCAATCCACGATATATAACAGCACACGCGTCGTCGTTCGTAAGTTATACGAGGGGCAATGATCAAAATTGTCGGTCGGTCAGTGGTTGCAGGATCTGTGTGTATAACTGTCGCGCTCAGGGTCCTCGGCGCGCGTTCAGCGGCAAAGTGTCGAAGGCTCGTATAGCGGCTCGCAGCGAGCAGAAAGCCAATCTAGACAGAGAGAGAGAGAGAGAGAGAGAGAGAAGGCGGCCCCTCCGATGTCAAAAAACGGGGCAACAGCCAGCGGTATAAGTGTTAAAGGAGAGCCGGCGGCTGCGGCTGCGGCGGCGGCGGCGGCGGCGGCACGAGCGAGAGGGAAGTCGAGGAAAAAGATCGGCCAACGCGCGAGCCAGCGAGTATTTTCCCTTTCGCCGGGACGGACTATGGCGGCCGATCCCCCCCTTTCGATATGTTCCCCCGGCCAGTGTCTCCTTCGGCAGCGGTGCCGCGGTGTATATATAGGTATGATATACGGTGGGCCTCGTGGGAGCGGAATCGTTGTGTGCATGTGCCACCGGGAGCAGCAGCAGCAGCAACACCACCATGGGGGAACCGCCCGTGTCCGGCTCCTGTGCTTATATCTGCACACACACTGCATGGGTTTATTGCTCGAGCGCGGCTACCGGTAGACGCGAACTTTGTTACTTCGCGGCACGAGCGAGATTTTAATGAAGTGCGGATAGTATATGTGGGCGGTTGGTGCGCGTTCCGATCTGGGTTGGGCTGATGGGATATCGGGCGCCGGATTAGCGATTTTCTTTTCTTTTTTCCGTAACAAAGACAAACCGCAGTGGTATAGGAAATTATTTTTTTTTTTATTTGTATGAAATGTGGGGTGCTTTGGGTTGATTTTTTTTTTTTTTTTAATCTGCTGAAAATTGAAAATCGGTATACGCGGCTCGTGATTTAGCGATATTTTGAGCTTATACGTAACTGTGAGCGAAAGGACCTTCGTTATATCTTTGCATTGCATCACTTGGAATAATGATTAATTAATTACATAAAGTGATAATCGGTACAATGTTCCATGATTGATGAATGTTTTATGCACTGTTAATCCATTAGCGTTATAACCCCCTTATTGTTTTTGTTCACTGAGCGAACAATTGTCTTGAATGAGGTATAAACAACTTCATCGAGGAAAAATAATTAAGTTTGAAAAGTTTGATTAATATATCACGATGTGATTTGCCAAAAATCTTCCATTTTAGAAATGTAAATACACATTCTTATAATATTTATAAGTATGGGTTATTGAAATTTTTATTTTGAGGAATCATATTCACATTTATACATAGTTTGCATAAAAATATGTATAGATGTAAAAGTTAGATTTTTCTTTACATTTTAGCCGGTTTCATTACAGTATAAACATCATCAAACTTTATACCTATATATGTACAACTTCTCGCATGTACTAATATATATAGATGTGAAATTAAGGGTGATGCTTATGATTACGGATTTAGAATCTAAATACAGACATGAATATATAATTTTTTAAATATTGGCACTTGCACCGCAAGCTCATTACTTTCATACTATACGAATATATATGTACACTCGAGAGAGATGCGACTCGAGGTAGAAATTATAAATTCTATATAAGTAGCTAGTGAATTTCTAAAGTGGAAATTGCAGTTCCCCCTAGTTTGGACATTGCTAGATCAGTTCATGATTACCCGTTAATTATTTAAATTTCTGGTCATCTAAATTCACCTGCACTTTAAGGAATATAGCCAGTATTATATACGACTTTCGAATGGAAGAAAATACTTTGGTTATCTAAAATCAAACGTAGCTCCTGTGGGAATTAAAAATGGATCTCGAAAAATCGCTGTATATATACCTATAGGAAAAACGAGTTTCTGCGGCAAACCAGCTTTGAAAGCTAGAAAATTGATTACATAGTTCGTGAAATAATCGCGAAAGTTGTCTCGCAGCTTCTTTACGCGTGAAAAAATATGGCAAAGCATTTTGCATTTTGCATATCACGCGCTAACTGTAATTATAAGGGGCAATTCATCGTAAAAAAAACTAAGCCTTAGGACCATAAGAGATCGTTATTTGAAATATTCAAATGCGTTATAGGTAGTAAAATGCAAAAGAATCAATTATTTTCAAAGGTTCTCGACATGTGCACATACGAGCATGGAAGGTTACATTAACATATGAAAATTAATTCTTATCTTGTTTGGAAAATCGTACTAACAAACTCTAGAGTTGGAATATCAGACCACATCAACAATTATTCTTATTGGGCGTTTTATTAAAGTGATACATTTATTTGAATAATGTTTAAACAAATGTCTATTTTAATCGACCCAGAAGGCAAGTGCCGATTTCTTCCAAAGTGTTCCGCAAATTTTTAATCCTTGAAACTCTGTCCGCAATGTATATCAGCTCCTTTATACTATATACTTTGTAGGCTAACATCTGCTGCTTTCGCGCGAAATAACACTTTCCACCGGATTTACATGTGACAAACTTTTGGTGCCATTCCACTGCTGCAAATGACTCTTGAAAAAAGTACTCCACTTCTTGCGTCGGCGTAGAACAAAGTCGCATAAATTTCAAAGTTTAGCATTACGAAACAAAAGTAAGGAAGTTCAAGACATCGTTATCATTTAATTTTCCCGTCGCACAACTCTTTCACGGCGTGCAAGCTAACAGGTGAAAAAAAAGGTTAAAAGAAATTTCACGTCCGGAGAGCGACACGTATATAGTAAAGAGAAACAAAAAAAAACATTTCACTTTTCTCGAGGTGGAAAAATAAATCTACATAGTCCCGCATATACCGGAAGAACAACACACGTTTCCTCGGGGCGAAAAAAACACCCAGCATCCCAAATGCACCTATTAACTCAATCTCAAATTTCACTTTCTAACCGGCGACACAAAACGAAAAAATCCTGTACCAAAAGTACCCGCCAGTATAAGATATATGTATGCATTAAAAGGAGGCGCGCTTGATCATCCATCTAATCCCATTCAATCAAATCCTACAACTCGCGCTCGTATACATATACATATATAATAGTGTTCCGTTGAGTGGCCGAGCGGCGGCGTTACGCGTCGGTTGCGATTAGCCGCCGCTATACTTTCCCCTCGGTGCTCGCTCTTGGGACGAGGAAGCTCTCGATATCGGAGCAGCACTTTTTTTTTCACGGCGTCGGTGAGCGGCGGCGTCGAGTCTTGGAAAGGCGGTCATAGGCGGGAATGGCCGTGATGCCGATGGACGAGAGCGCGAGGCTATAATAATAAAGCGGAGCTGCTGCTGCTGCTGCTGCTGCTGCTGGGGACCTCGTCGACGACAGTTGGACACTCTTCACTTTCGGTTTCGACGAGCGCGGTGCTCTCGCTCCCGGTACGCCGCTTCTGTTTGACGACTCGTGCAGCTGCACGCCTATACTATATAGGCGTTGATGTCTGTCCCTGCATTTTATAGCGGAGCGAGGGAAAATAGTTAACAGCTGGATCGAAAGGTTGCTGATAATTGTTATACTGGCGAAGAAAGTGGAATTTATATTGTTCAGCTGTTACACGATAATTATAGATATTTAGAGCGTGTCAATGTTTTTAAACATTGTCCCCTTACTTCTGATGAAAGCTGCTGGGAGAAATTGCGATTTCCGCTAAATTGAATGCAGATTTGATGCGGGAATTGAAGTAAGAGTACTGAAAGACTGAAGATATATTCCTTTTACGAAATTTTTTTCTGTTGCAGTTATTAAGCCGAAGCACTCGATATATACATGTAATCAGTATTCAACTGGATAAAATCATTGTGGCCAAGCTGCGGGAAAAACTGTTTTTTATTAATATCGTTGTGCAGCATTAAAATACAGGATTCTTATTTCCGTCGGAGTCTGCATAATATCCAACTTCTATATCGATCTAAAATTTCTTCTCAAAAAACGTTATAAATAATTGATGGTTTGATAATTAGCCGGATAAAAAATAGCGTACAGAAAAAGGAATCGGAAAAAAACGCAATAATGTATTAAATGTAGAAAGTTCTGCTCTCGACATTTTCAGTTCTCTTTTTACGATTTCTGTTTCAAATAATTAGCAACTCGGGATATTTTCATTTTTATTTTGCAGTATAAATGAATGAACCGAAAATAAATTTGTATCAGTTCTTGCGTTTTCGAGTAGTGTAATTGTTTTCTTTGAGATTGAGCGAAACCTTTTTTGTGTACAATATTATAATGTGAATGTAACTGTCTAGAGCATAGAAATAATTTGACAAGAAAATAAGTAAAGACGGCCTTAGCACTTTCTTCTTCTAGGAAGGTTTAGTGTGGTCAAAAGATACAATAACGAAATCTCTATGGTTTTCCTTTTTCTATTATCTCGTCATCGCTGGATGTTCTCCACAAGAAAGTGACACGTAATTGAAAACAAATTTTACATCACATCAGTCAGACGTCGTGGACAAGTAATGACCAATCATATAGTTTCATTTACATACCACGAAATAATAAGCTAATTGACAATAGCAACTTGCAAAATTAAGAATCTCAAATGTCAATATTACATACGTCATTCGTATTTTCACCGCTGGCAAAGACCGCGTTTCCATTTCTTTCGCAGAACAACTTAACCAAGAATATACTTTCCATAGAAAATTAATAAGACACAATTTCGAATCATCGTATTTATTCCACAATTAATTTTAATCTATTTACGCGAAGAAGTAAATGAATAGCGAATAAAACCAGGCAATTTAGAGAAATCACCTCTTCGCTTAAAATGACGAATACGAACAGTTTTGTTCTCCAAGAATTTAAACGCACACTACCGCGAATAGCAATTTCTCAAAATTATATTACAATCAATTAACCGTCAACGAAATATCTGCGCACCATTGAAAATTATCGATCTAAAATTGATTCGTCACAATTAGGATCACTAATGGTGCATAAATTACAAATTGAAAAGAACGATGCTAGGCCCGCTATACAGAGGCAGATATGCCTCACAGGCATGTCTTTCGTAACAGGAGGCGCACGCGAGATCCTTATACATACAAAAACAGTATTCTCGTCAACGTCAATCACGCGCTCTGACCCGTTCAGCGTTGAGAATTATGCCTGCACCATGGCGATGTACTTATGGAATCTCTCGCATTGAATGTGCGACCCTTCGATTTAATTCTTTTTATCGATAATTCGAGAAAAAAAAAAATATTGCTATTTATAACATGGAGTATGTAGCGTGAATTGTATGATAGATTGGTCAGAGTGTTTTATGAGAGCTTGAGATATAGAATCACTTTATTTTTTTAAGATTGATCTGTAAGTCGGGATTATAATTTGAGGTGTCGCGTGTGGGTTATGGAAGATTTCAAAGAAAGCCGAAATGCTTGTGCAATGTATACAGTTAGCGATGTTTGATTTGAAACTTGATTTATGAATTTGTATATATCTTCTGATTACGTGACTTTTATCGGATAAATTGAATTATATTTTTAAGTACGACAAATGGTAAACATTTTTCATAACGCGATGAGGATGAATCTCGTACAATATGAAATTAAAAAATGAATAAGGTATATTAAAAATGAAATAAAAAAAGTATGGCTTGATTTATTATACGACTATTAATAGTAGCTGGACAAAAAGATGATTAGCATCTTGAGTCAATGTTTATTCTCTCTGATCGTGCAATACAAATTGCGCATCTTACACACTGAGAATGAGGTTGACGAGCATTGCGACGAATACCTCGCACCTAAACGAATAAACATCAACTCTTTTTTTTTCTTCCCACCAAAACTCTTTTCACCGCTTATCCAATTATCACCGTGTGGAACGCGTTGTTTTTTTGCACACTCGCGTTCGAATCGCATGGATCCGTACTGAATCCATTACGGCAACCCACCGATAGATCCGCAAAAAGACCGCGGAGCGCAGTATCAAACTATTTTTGCGCAATCCCGGCGTCGTTCGGCCGAACCGAAATGAAATGGGAATAAAAAGGGAAAATGACGCCAAAAGCGGAGTTGGCGTGCGGCTGCGCACAAGAAGGCGCGCGAAGTTTCGAAAGCTCGATCCTGATGCAGTCCCGCGCGCGGAAGCATCTCGGCATCAACTCGCGAGTTTGATTCTCTCGTGCCGTTGCTGCTGCTGCTGCTGCGGTTGCGCTTGTCTTATTTTGCGCACGTGCGAGCAACTTTCGCTCGGTTTCTGCTGCTGCTATTCGTTTCATTTGGATAAAGTCTCGCGTGGTTGGATGTATAACCGCGAGATGCATATGTGCACAGATGCTGGGACCATTTTGGAGGATTCCTGAAAAAAAATCAAGAAAGTCGTTGACGCGTAAAAAAAGAAACCATTGCGATAGATTTAAGAGAAAAAAGAAATCGCTAAATTAAAATTGGGTTGTAATTATAATTGGTATCGAACAAAGCCATGTAGCGAGTTGTTAAAGTTAATTAACAATTGCACACCGGAGAAAAAGTTATAATAGTTCTCGTCGTGCATCGTATATATACGCGATGACCTTCGCAGATTATATACAAAATTCAGCAAATCTCGTTAAAACAGATTCGATTGATGGCATAGAACCGCACACATGTATACACCGCACGGATGGTAGATGGGAAAAAAAAAAGTGGGCCAACACACGTCGTTGCCTCGGTATAGGCTACAAGCTAATATACAAACACGCGTGGCGGCTTCTTGGCATTAAATTCGATATTTAAATTGCTAACCAGGGGAATAACAGAGGGCCGCTTGCAATTACACACTCGCGCAGAGAGAATTGACTTGCCTCACATCTTGATAAGTAATAACATGAGTAACGACCATTGGAGCCTCTATAGACGTACATTGGCAAACGCGAATACACACCGCTATATATGCGATCTCCCATGAGCGCGATTTCTCCCTCGAGCGCGTCCACCTTTGTCTTTTCGGCCTTTTTTTTTCTTTTCTTTACGTATATTCTCTTTGTTGCACACGCGGCGTTCGACTAACGCTTTTGGTATTTCCACGGATCCGTGCGAGGCTGCTTGGGTAAGCGCGAGCGTTAATTGGACTCTATGGGCACGTGTAAGCGAAACGTCGAAATTGATATATAGACAACCGGCGACCGAACGAAGTACAAAAGTGAATACGCGGTCTATGATTGTGGCATTGTGATTCCCGAGTCGACCAGCGCGTACATATATTTTCTTTTTATTCGCGTTCGCCAAAAGTCTTTTTTTTTGTTTGTGCAATTATACGCGCGCGCCTGCGAGTCAGTGTGTGTGGTATATACGGCCGCGCGAGTTGTGAAATTATGGAAAAATAATGCTTTGTGTAAAGAGGTTCGCTATATAACAAGGCCCGGCGATCTGACCCTCATTATCATGGGAAACGAAAATTCACGATGAATGGGATGTATCCGCGAGAGAGAGAGCGTTGAACGTTTATAACGTTGCGGATCCGTTTGCAATCGCGAACATTTGCACGCCCGTAAAAGGTTTTGTTTTTTCTCCGTGTCGCGTCTGATTTGCGTCCAGAGATGCTTATTAATGTCAATGTTGGATTGTGCTACTGACTATAATCAACGTCAAATGGGTTTAGGAAAAATTTGAAATGTAATGTGTAGCGTTTGATTTCTTAATTTACGCGAAAAGAAGACGCAGAAAATGTATTATTTTGCGATGTTACCCGGTTTCTTTATTTTTTTTTTTTTTTTTTTTTTTTTTGAGCATCTTGTGTATTTTCCATCAGTATGATTAGAACTATTGTGTGTTAGTATGTAAACTGCAAGCTATATATTTCCTAATACATGAAACATTACAATATAATTAAAGATCTCAAATGACAGATAAACTACATTTAATGCAGGTTGAAAGTTAAATAAATTTTGTTACTAAATTCAATTTCAAATGCTTTGAAGTTAAAAAAAGTTTTATTAAAACATTTGTTTAATATTTTTTTATAATAGATACAAAATTTACAAAAAACTATAAGTATAGCCGCTAATAAAGTTTCCACTCTGACATTTTAGACATGATTTTGAATAAAACTGCAAATAGAAGCTGAAATTGCTTTTATCGACGGATTTACTTACTTATCTCAGTCGGTATGCCGCAAAAGTTCTCGCAGCTCCACTATTTACTGCCAATAGGTAAGTCACGTTCTGAATTCTTGCATGGTAGTGAATTTGATGTCTAATTTTATTTTCGCGTGTCTAAACTTTTTAGCTATTTAGTTTGTATTAAAAATTAAAAGTTGATGTATCGAGTTAAAGCATTGGCATAAGAAACATGTAAAAAACTTCCACAAAGAAAATTATTTCTAATGAATATTATTTGATTTCGATTCAGTTTCAAACTGGAATGACTATTATTATAGAAAATGAATCTACTTTCCATTGGAAAATATTTCAAAGAAATTTAATTTCTCCGACGATCATTAATATAATAATTACTTTTAACGAATACTAGAAATTGTTAACTCGATAAATTATTATAGATCAAGACAAGTAATTTGAACAAATTGTAGCAGTAATTATATCCAATGCAAATGCACAAAACTCCGAACATTTTGATCTCCTTTTTTTGCAAACGTGACTGGTTATTTTGAAACAGTATGACGTAATAACGAAATGGATTGACGGTCAGCGTTATCGAAGTGTCTTCGCTAAATTACACATTTCTAATTGCAGATGTACCGAAACAGCATATCTTGGAAATGACTCTGTCACGATTAACAATTAAAACTTGCGATAAACAACTTTTTCCTCTGGAATATATCGTCCAACATTAATACCTCGAACTTTCGCATTTAAATGTTCGAAAAAACAGATGCATCATTCATATATTCATTGACTACTTTTACGAACGAGAATTGCAATATTTAGGAAAGGTTAAACACATGTCTTCGATAATTATTTTTATTCTCAGGAAAATAGAAGGTATATTTTTTTTAAAACTATTCTTACCTCTTTAGTTCATGATGTTTACAATCAGAAACTGATTTATAAATTATAAATTGTAGCTTCTTTTTTCAAAAATAAATTATTTTCAGGCATAGATATAACGCTAATCGTTAACCAAGACATAAAATAATGTGAATATAATCACTTCTCAATAATAGTGTGAATGTTATTACATATAATTTTATCGCTTCCTGAGTTTAAAATCCATACCTCATTCGCTTCCCTAGTTTAAAATGCTTATTCACTAAATAAAAATACTTATGCCGTGACAAGTTTTCTTAACATTGCGAATATATAATAAAGTAGGTTTAGCATTTCCTCTTATGTATTGCTTCGTATACCTTATAACAGATATGTAACTTCTAAGAGAAGTTGCAAGTCAGTTTTGTAGAACAAGTATATGTGCATAAAAAAAGTAGTTAGTACATACCAGAGTATATTTTGTGAGAATTTGAAATCTTGGTCCAAGTACTTTATAAAATTGTACTTACATAGTTTTATACCGATAAATATTCTTAAGTATGAAACTAGGGAGTTGAAAAATTCTTACATACGAATGATTTTAGATTAAAATATTTTAAATGATCCGTGAATATTTGAATTCGAAAAAGTACTTATGTATCCATTTGATCTCTAAATTAATATGAATGCTGTAATAAAATTCAATGTTTGATTGTTCTGCAGCGGAGCCAAATTTTGAAAGGAGGTAATAAATCGGCGATTTTCACTCACATTAAGAGAATTGAAATTATGATAAGAACGTTATTAACGAAGTCATAATATAAGGTTGCTAAAAATATTTCTTATTTGCAAATACTTCAATAAATAGGATTATACTGAATACATACTAAAAAAAAATCAGCACCATCAAAATTTCAAAAATTTTAATGCCTTCATGGAATTCAGACTATTTAAAACATTAAAAGATTATGAGACTCAAAATATGATACCTCATTACAAATAGGTATAGAAGAGATTATAAGTGTGCCAAAAAATATGATGATAGAAAATTTAAAAAAATTAAAATTAATTTCAATTTTTCCTATGTAAACTTTTTTCATCAACATAAAAAACTACCTGTCAATAAATAAAATAAGCCATTGTTTTAGCGAATTGCTGAAGCTTTGTTGAATTTTTTATTTTTAGTAAATTCAATATTACTGTAACGGACACTTTTATCTTCATGCTGTACATGCAGATAATTGATTGTACGCGCCTTTAGAAATTAATACTTTTATTGGTTTTCTACATAGGTGCTCAAAACGATGGAAGAAACATACATTTCCTAAAAACATTAGACAACATAAGATGAGACCTACTACCTTAATTATCTTGTCTTTTTGAAATCGTGATAAAGCAGGTTACAATGACGGGTAGAATGTCAAAAAATTCTACCTAAAAGCTGACAAACAGAATTTCACAAAGGTACAATAATTGATAACTTGATTAACTTATTATTTTGCAACGAAAGTTTCATTAATTTTTGAATCTTTGAAATAATAGTTTATGTGTCATTGGTGATAATTTACTCAAGTGTATAACTATATCTCAATTTACCGATAACATCGCTGTAGGCTGAAAAAACAGTTAGCTAGTTCTCGGCAAGTAGTTTCATAAAACGTTTCAGCCGTCAATTTTTTTTTTGTAGCAATGGAGCAATACTACTCTTCCTTGATGTGATTTTAAATTATAAAATACTTTTCAATATCGAGTACAGAGCGTAGCCAACTAAATTCTTTAGCGCTCTGAACATTTTAAAATCTTAAAAGTAATCATAATTATTTTTGCGAAGCACGAGAAGGAAACAAACGCTGACACCTTAATGGTTCAATATAAAATTCTTTTTCCGATCAATTATGGATTATGGATGCTTCGTATGCTTTCACACTGAGGTGAAATTTCATAGACGAGATTGAAAACATTTCGCACGAGGTTGTCAAAGTAGATCACGGTTACAGGATTAGCACTCCTACAAATACTCTCCTTTGGGGAGCATAATATAACAAGTAAAAGATCCACAATATTCTACGTAAAGAAATTAGAATAATCAAGAAAATTTAAAAAAATTGAAAAACAATATTTATTTCTTTTAAATGATCAGGGAAATAAATGGAAGAAATTATAAAAACCCAGTTAAGCAAAATCGAGAAAGCTAATTCAAGAACACAAAAGTCCGAAACTGCATCACAGAAGGAATTATTGAATCCTGTATTATTTACGTGTAACATGATATTTGCGCTGAAACTCCACCATGTACTTAACACTATTTAAATAATATTAATTCTGGGATGCAGCTTTGCATTGTCTTAATAGAAAATCGTATTTTCACTTATATGCTTACGTGCACTGTCATCAAATTTTAAAGCCTTAAATTAGACAAATATCTTTGAAATTGAGGAGTTCTTTGGAATAACCACTTTCGACGAAAAATGTAGTTTTGAGAAATATTAAATTGAATTTTTTGATGATATAAAGACCCACCCTTAATTATAAATAATTTCGTCACAAACGTATATAAAATATATATATTGCCGTATAAAATGCCGTATATGCAAGAACGAGTCGAATACTCTTAATATTTTTTTATTTTCCAGAAAAGCCACATAAGTATACGCTCATACATGATCATTCCAAAGAACTCCTCAATTAGGATGTGAAATATGTATTTGAAGGCCTTGGACACTTAAAAAGGAACATGAACAAATAAAGAAAATAACATTGGTTTACGTTGTTATTGTTTGCGTAAGCAAACAACCAGCTTGTAATGGTTTTTCATCCCTTTTCTTTTTGCTAAATCTATACATGAAGGGTAAGTTAATTAATTTGTGCATCGCAATGTAAGCGCTGGAAACGGTGAACGGTGAACTTATTGAATTTCCTTTGAATCGTGGATTTTTCACTATAAAACGTTCTTTACCCATCTCGTCATGATGATCCAAGACCGGTGAGAGAGAGAGAAAAAAATTCATCTCTCACGCATCACCTCTCGCAAAAATCCAGTGTAATTATTGAAATTTCAAGCTTTTGCCAAGTCCGACAGGCCACGTTTTCTCCGGATTTATTTCCTAAAATGCTTCGAGCTGGAAAAACGCTTGACCTATGACCTATACTATACCTATGAAAAAAGAACAAATTTATAAAGAAAAAAACTTTCATTCTCATATGTATAATAGATATAATAACCAATGTTATTCTTATATTTATTCCTTATATTTGTTCCGGCTCCTTTTTAAGTGCCCAGCTCCTAAAAATTCCATAAAAATTGAGAATAACCGAATCGTTTTATAGGCTGTATTGGATGCCAGCTAACATCGAAATTCTTGGAAACAAAAACATCGACATACAAAAAGCTAGACAAAATAAATCATTTGATCTATAAGTATCACTGAATTAAAAGAATCTGTGGAATGTAAATTGAGGAGAAATAATTTCAAATTTACACCGATAACAATTCATCGTCAATACCAGTATAAACGCTCTATATACTATATTTAACATAATAAATTTAACTATATATTTTAACTTTTATATTCTTTCCGAAAGGGTTAATTGAATTATTTATAAAACGTAAATGTTGATCGAAACAGTACATCAGGTTATAATACTGTAATACGAGAAGTAAGTACTTCATGATTATGCTGTTTATTTAATCTTAAACGTTTATCGCATAAACATGCATAATGTATACAATACCCGCAGCATATCTAGTACCAAAATATTCTACTAGATTCAAAATGGTTCTCATAATAAATTTTATAGTTTCACAACAGACTATCATATAGTACTTTATTCATTCTAAAAATATCATGGATAAATAATTCGCTGATTCATTTATTTTATAAACACTTCTAAATTGAAATCTCGCAATAATTATACAGGTGATATTTTATTTTGTTTAAATTCGGATTTCTTGTGGTATTTGTATCATATTATATTGTAGTAAATAGTTCACGATTTTCACGTATTTACGAAAATCAGGTAATTTAGATGAGAAAAAGCAGTCAGACGCATGCGCTACTGTATATATATTATACTTATACATATGTAACATATGCAAGTATTTGTGGTCACGGATTCTAACGGGTCTATGTTACGCTCGTAGAATTATAATGATTAGACCCGACAAAATTCACGGTCACCGGTATACATACTTCCGACTACTCTCTTAAGATTATTTGATTTTTGTTTGGTTTCACTGAATAAACAGATTAACGACTTGCTAAAATACATAAGTATTAATTAAACGTACCTAAGTATAACTAATTACTATTAATTGAAAATTAATGGGTTTGAAATAACGTCGTGTTTAATATAGCTTAACTACTAAGTGTTAACATTGAAAGTTTTGATTATGAAATGATACACTGATATTTCAATAGTAAACCGATTGCATCTTACTGATATAAACTCGGTTCAACTAAGACATTTTGTACGATTGCTGAACACACAAAACGATAGCATTTAGAAGGAAGATAAGAATTACTCGAGAATAAAAAAAGTGAGAATATGTAATAACATGTTGTAAGTTGCAGTTATACACACTATAGATTCGTAATAAAAAAAAGTTTTTTTACTAAAATCAATTTTTTACAATTTAATCAATACAACGAAAAATTAATATTAATTATTATAATATTGCACCTTTGTATTTGCTATTCGCACAAATTTGAAAGCATTAATATCTTATTTAACAAAAACGTACAAGTTGAAAAAAAATATCGCGATCAGAATTTACATTATTGTACGGGATAGATAGTTGCAGATATTGAATTTGGTCCAAATTAATAAAAAAGTCAGAGGCTAAAAAATGTTGTTTGTTGAAAACTTGGCACGAGCAAAATATAAAAGTTGGTTTCATTATACTGCGAGAGAAAGAGAGAGAGAGAGAGAGAGATGTCTTATTACATTGAAACACACTATTAGAATTTCGATTTTTGTGCTAAAAATAGAAGGCTTAAGTAACGAGTTTTCTTCCAGTGTAATAATAGGAATTACCACTTTAATTGTCAGAATGACACCAATGCGATTTTTTCAAACTGTATTTTTAGTAAAAAAACTAATTATGGTCATTATCTTAAAACAATTCTTACCACTTCGATCTCAAGAAACTAGAGCTCACAAATAAGCATCCCCTAAGTAACTCATTGATTTAAATAATAGCTCCAAACTACCTCTACATACTCCGTGTACCATTATGCACTGTAATGATGTTTTCGTGGCAAACACGTTCTCATAATTTCGCTGTCAGCATTGTTATCGAGTCGATAAATCTAAAAAATCGCACATGTACGACTAAGTAAATCGATAAACCCTCTCCCACCCCTTGCCAGCTCGAGCGGGCGTTTCAGCACAACGAAACCCTAATGCAAAATTTATACATTTCCAAGGCTACATATTCCGTCGATGACATAACCCATTACACGCTTCATTTCTTCATCAATAAAGCGGAGTAGTGGCAGCAGCAGCAGCCGCAGAGGGACGAACAGACCAGCCACCGAACGATCGTTCCATCTGCGAACGAACCGCAACAGCAGCACCGCGACCATATATACCTGCACACTACGCAACCATGCACTACTCTGCACCTTGAAATACGATAGATATCAGCCACCTGTGTTTGCAATAATCAGCAGTCGTCCGTGATTTAGCGATTTCAAATTTCGCGGGCCTCCGCATTGGTGGCAAAAGGGTCAAAAAAGCTGCAGTCCACTTGGCCGTCGCGCGCAAGTGGCTTTTCTCTCTCTCTCACACACTCTTTATTGTCTCTCTCTCTCTCTCGCTCTCTCGTGCACATATACAAGCAAACAATATAGTGAGTCACACCCTCTCTTCGTTCTTTCAGTCCCGACTCCCGAATATTCGGAATATTGTGCTCTCGGCGTTTGATCTGCGCAAGCGCTTGCACACGTGTGTGCATCCATCACGTCGTGACGTCACCCCGATTAAGTATATATATACTCGTGATGTGTCGCTCCAACGCGCCGAACTTCCCCACGCCTTGGCAACACTGGCGCCCGCCGCTTGCAGACGTCACCGTTGCAAGAGAGCGAGCGCTCAAAAGAGAGATCCGCCGATCCGCGCCATCATATAAGGGTAGCGAGCGCAAGCGCAGGAAAGAGACGATAGAAACGTCCTACACCCGCGGCTGCCACACACAACTAATCAAAAGAACTGGAGGAAGCGAGAGCGAGAGGAGGGGAGAACAGGGATAAAGGATTCGATGAGGGAGAAGGCAAAAAAGAAGCAGGATCGGAGTAGGAGAGAATTCGTGGGGGGCGAACGAGAACGAGGGACAGAGATGAAACGCAGAAAAATCGAAAGCCGTGACTCTCGATATAGGCAACATCATTGTTCTGGCATATGTTTAAAAAAATTTCCTCGTATTCATGAATAAAACTTATTTTTGGCACACTCGCATATTTTAAGGTTATAAAAACAGGTTGACCGACTGAGACGTTTCTACTATATACGTGCGGAAAAATGAGGAAAGAACGAAGGACATTGTAAAAAACGGAACAGTATGTAAGGTAACAGAAACGTAAAAGGCGCGAGGCAATGATAAACAATGACAGAGAGTAGGGATAAACCAAGAGAGTGAAATAGAACTATGGGAGTTGTACAGTCACTCTCGCGCGCGTAGCCACACCGATGAGTAGGCGGAGAGTCACGGCAAAAAAAAAGAGAAAGACTATTGCCAGTACAAAGGAGAACCAATAGTGAGTGAGAGAGATATATATATATATATATAGAATCGCAGAGTCCACGTCCACTGTGCTGCGACTGCTACTATATACATATACAGCGATATATCTATATAGGTTTGAGGAGCCAGCGCGCGCGCGCTCTCCGAGACACTGCACGAGATTCGAGTGATCGCGCAGAGGCAGAGAGAGAGAGAGAGACGTCGTTCATGTCGTAACGAGACGTGCAAACTCTCTTATAATTCCAACAGCGGCTCTGCTCTGGTGACGTGGTGCGGTGCGGTGTCAGTCTTACCGCGGAAATCTAGGAAGCAAGTGCGCGCGCCCCCCCGTGTATATATATAAGCACAGCCAGCCTGCAGGCAGCGGCGCACACACAGCCACACACAGGCCACGGATCAGCGAGTAAAATTAACGCGTGTCGCGCGACGGCGTTTATTGAGGGGGAGCGAGAGAGAGAGAGAGAGAAAGACAGCGCTACAGTGGCAGTGTGAGCGCCAGGCCAGGCTAGAGATCGACCGAGTCGAGGAAAAGAAAGACAGAGAAAAGGGGCGGCGCGCGTGGAGCCTATCGCATATGTGCGTTAACTGAGCTGCTGCTGCTGCTGCTGCTGGTACTGACTACTGACTACTACGACGGCGGCCTGATAGTGATAACGGACGACGAGTGACGACGGACCCACGACGAAAGAGAAAGTGCGAGCGAGACAGAGCGAGAGAGGGGTTGCCGACGTAGAGCGTGCGTTGTGTAGTGCAGAGGAGAGGTTGCGAGCGCGCCGTAAAGCCAGCCTCCTCGAAGCCGAGACCCACACTTAGACACGCGTCGGCCGTGTGTGACGTGACTCCTCTCCTGTGTGCTGCCGCCGTAGCCGCCGCCACCGCCGCTGTCGCCGCCCGCCGCCGCCGCCGTCGACGAGACGACGACGACGTTGCAGAAGAACCAAGACGTGGACGTGGACGTCGTCTTGTAACAACCGGCCCATGTGCACCGCACCTTGAAAGATGCTCATCAAGGAATTGTGAGTAACCCGTATTGGATATTATATATATATTTGTAGTAAAATTTGGTGAATTAAAAAGATAAAAGGGAGAGTATCGGCGCTGTGTCGCTGCTGCTGCTGCTTCTCTCCCTCGAGTTAGTCATTATTCAGGGACCTTTTATCGCGTCCAAGGTTCCCACGGAGCGCGGCGAGCTCTGCCTTTCGGCCGATCGTTACTCCAAAATTCAAAGGCTAACCTATAACCATACGCGCGCACTCTCTCTCCCTCTCTCCCTCTCTCTCTCTCCATCTCGCATTTACTTTGCTCTCACTTGCATTGGCCTGCTGCTCTTGAACTGCAACGTGCCGATATGACGATATGACCAGTGTATGATTGTGAGGGAGAGGCGAGGGGAGATGGCCTTGGTGTGTAACCCCAGCCTATTTTTCGGCTTAAAGAGCTGAGCAAACGAGAGATCAGCAGAATTTTTAATTAATTTACATTCTCGCTTCTACTCTGCTTCCTATACATGCTTTTTACGATATTTAATTTCTGGAAATGGATTTGGGGGCTTTAAATGAACTACAGGGTGATTCTGTACTCAGAAATAGGGGAACAGATGAGAGCCTTTGGGTTTTGAAGCAAAGCGCGTGTGGCCTCTCAAGGCCACGCGCACACGTATCAAACGTAGCCTTGGATGCGGTGACCCCGAGTCCGTTCTCTCGTATATGCATTTTCTTGACAATTTCGTCTGTTTTTTCTCTGTTGCAGCCGTGTCACCCTACCCGTCACCGTCGAAGAGGTATGTATACAGAGGAATCTTTGACAGGGTCTATAGGGTCCACTTACAGAGAGCTGGATGATAGTTGTGTTTGATGAGATTGCGAATTGCCAATTGCAGTCTGCGATTCATCTAACCACCGTTTATTGCTCTGGGATAATTAGCACTTTTCAGTACGACACATTTATTATGCTCTTACGTACATTGCCAAACACCTTGATATTTGTTTTTTTGTGAATGAAATTGAGGGAAGCTTGATTTCGTGGAACACCAATGATTTAACACTTTACTTCATTCGCATCCTAAATGATGAGATTCTGTGTATTCTATATTTATGAAAATTTTCAAGTGATTTCATTAATTTGTTTTCGATACAAGTATTCATCATAATGTTTTACAGTTTATAATCAAAATATCAAAATGTAAAAGCTTAAATTTTGTTTTAAAATATAAATAACTTACACTCTGATAACTTATTAATATCATACTCATTTTGCTGGTTTAAATGTACTATTTGCATATTAAGAATATAGTTTTTACTAAATTTTATGATACAAAGATACATTTTAAGAAATTGTATTTTTATTTATTACAGTACCAAGTAGCTCAATTATTCTCTGTAGCAGAGGCTAGTAAAAATAATACAGGAGGAGGTGAAGGTATAGAAGTTCTGAAAAATGAGCCCTTCACTGGTTATCCACTACTTGGTGGAAAGTATTCTTCCGGCCAGTATACATACAAAATTTACCACTTAGCAAGCAAAGTACCTGCTTTTATTCGCACCCTCCTACCTAAGAATTCATTGGAGATCCATGAAGAAGCATGGAATGCCTATCCTTACTGCAAAACTGTTATAAGTGTAAATATTTTAATTTTTGTGTCCTACTTAAAGAAACACCAATTTTTCATATGATTATTAATTAATTATTATTGATTTACAGAATCCTGGTTATATGAAAGAGAATTTTATTATTGTCATAGAGTCCTACCACATTGGAGATGTTGGAGACCAAGATAATGTAAGAATTTTTATTTAAAACTTAAATTTCAATTTTCATTGCATTACATTCTAATTTATACATGTATAGATGTGGCTTTTAGTAAAATTAGTGATGAGTCATGGTTAAATCATGCCACAGCAAACATGCTTATTAGCAATTTCTTAGAAATATGAATCATAATTTCAGGTTCACGAACTACCTGCAGACAAGCTTAAAATCAGGCAGGTTGTGCACATAGATATAGCCAATGATCCAATTGCTAGTGTAGATTACAAAGAGGATGAGGATCCAACTAAGTTTAAATCTGAAAAAACCGGTCGAGGCCCATTGATTGCCAAAGACTGGAAGCATAATGTTAATCCAGTAATGACCTGCTACAAACTTGTTACCTGTGAGTTCAAATGGTTTGGACTGCAAACTCGCGTAGAAAGTTTCATTCAGAAATCTGAGAGGCGCCTTTTCACCAATTTCCATCGGCAAGTTTTCTGCTGGATGGACCGCTGGCATGGACTCACTATGGAAGATATCCGAGCAATTGAAGATACAACAAAAGAAGAATTAGATAGGGTAACGATACAAATCATAAATATGGTTATTTTAATCATCCCTCATAAAAATCCATAAGTAAAAGCTAAGCATTTTATAGCTTGAAAAAATCTCATAATTCAATTTCTAATGCCTTATTCATGATCACTATGTCTTCCAGCTTAATTATGACTATAAACTCTACTAAAAATTTTTGATTTTCTGATAATGTAACTTACCTTGATTGAAAAACTTTCAGAATCATATGTACCTACTTTAAAATTTACTCATAAATTAATATCTTACTTTGCACCTGGATTCTTCAGGGTATATAAGTTTATAATAGCTTTTTTGATCATTATCTTCGAGTTCATTCTTGCAATGTTGTTTTAGGAGAATGTCATATAAAACCAATGCTAACTGCTATAATAGTGAAAAATTAATACTGTTATAGTCAGAAACATGTTAAAATTGCATTTAGTTGGGAATCTCCTAACCTCAACTAACTTGAGTAGCTCAAGATAGAGTTGCCGTAAAAATTTTCAGTATACAAAATTTCATAAATATATAATCAAGACAATGTCATGATTTTGTTATTGTTCACAAAATATGTCACTTGTTTTTTTCTAAATGCTTGATTAACCAGAACTGGATGAAACTGTAATCGTTGGTAACTATGCTCCTCCGACTTCCCATTAAGGAGATAAAATACTCTAAACTTCAGTAAATATTTAAACAAATTATTTTTTACATTAGTTAAGTTTACGAGTTTTCTCAATTTTTTAACAGAAGCACATCCTGTAAATCATAATTATTGTGTGAATACTCCAATAGACTCATAAATTGATTAATAAAAAAAAAAGTTCAATGTGGAAATTTTTAATTAAATACCACACTGTAAAAAAAACCTTTGTGAAATTACTACATTGACAGTAGGTAATCAGAGTAACCAACGTTGAGAATATTAAAATTGCTACAATATATGTAGCAATTTTACAATATATTGTAGTAATTTTACTATTCTCAACGTTGGTTACTCTGATTACCTACTCTCAATGTAGTAATTTCACAACGGTTTTTTTACAGTGCACATTTTCTTAAAAGTTTAAAATGTTTGCTTTTTTTTTTTTTTTCAATGAATGGTCAGAATTTTTTAATGTTGTAGAAAAATCACCAATTGAATTCAATGTATACTAACGTTTTGATATTTTTTTTAATATTCAATTTTCATTAAAAAAAATATCAAAACGTATTGATATGCATTAGAATGTTACATTACAGGGATAGAGGAAAAAAGTTTTTGTTAAATTACAAAATATTTAAATATATTTCTGTTAAATAATAATTTATATATTTGCTTGTGTACCAAACAGAGTTTTTACAATAAACATTCGGTTTAAATGCATTAAACGTTATAGAAAACGAAAAAATGCTTTTCTTCCAAATCCCTATAATACGTTTATCCTCGAATAGAGAGCTTCCAATTTTCGCGACTTTATGTGAAATTTAACACATTGTTTATGGCGCTAGTGTTACCCTCAACAAAGCCATTAACTGAAGAGTAAAATTTGAATTACCATTTTGAAGTTAGATACTATTACGATTGATATTTTAGTAAAAGATGAACCATCTATCTTCGCATAGGTAGTTTCACTCTCTGACGATACTAGCAAAAGAAAAAGCATATTTATACAATGACATTCCCTTAAAATACATATATACCATAATTGCAATTAACTTAATTTATATTATTACAGCATTATTCTGGATTTCTTAAACATTTCTAATGGTACTTATTTTTTTCTATTTACAGCAAAGATGCAGAGGTGAAGTACGAGGAATGGGTGTTGATGATTGAGGCTTTGATAAGTACAGTGAAATAAGGTTAAATGAATTTCCCTTCAAAGTAATACGAGCGCCAGACTTACACCTATACACACATATGCATACACTCAAAGCCATACGCGGTCCTGCCGGATCGGGGCAGTTTCCAGAGTTTATCTGTCTAGATTCAGTGTCTACTCTAATTACTTACAATTTTAATTTATTTACATTTACAAACATTTTAGATAAATGTATCTACAGTCAAAGAGTAACGTTATTGTATTATTATTGATAAAACAAAAAAGGAGATGCTGAAGCAGACATTTGAAACGGATTGTATGTTATTGAAACAATTAAGCACAGCGTAAAAAAAAAAGACAAATGGAATAACGGGGGAGGAAGTTAAGTGAAAATGCAGTCTAGATAATTTAATCATAATTGAATAATTAATTGATAGAAAAAGGTAGTCAATGATATTAGCTATTAACAGTTAACAAGCAATTAAAACTTGCTTGCTGCAAACGCATAAGTGATTACGGATGAGTGGTTATACTAAGAGCCGAAATCGTGGTCTAATATTAAACGTAAAAGCTGCTATGTGAATTCCGAAAGTGCTAGTGTGTGATATGCAACAAAGTTACAAACTAAAGGTAATACGAAAGAAAAACAAAAAAAATATGAAAACATAAACAAATTTATGAAAGCACTTAATTTATTGAAAAATCTTGCGCCATGTCCTTAGAAAATTGCTCTTTATTTTTTTAAATAAAGAAAAAAGATAAACCTCCTGTATTTTGAGCATTGAGGCAGTCGCCGATATTCCAGATAGGATTTGGGGTCAATCGAATAACAAGTACATATAAGCGATTCACTCGCATTACGCTTCTCCACTTAATCCGTGGATCTTAACAGTGGCTTCGTCCAGAGGACGACTTTTTCTTTTAATTAAGCATCTATCTTTTTAGTGAAAGAAAATTTTAAGCCTCAGTATTCGAGCAACACTGGACTCTCACCTTTGGTGAGAAGACAATCGTTTATTGCTCCTTGTAATAAAGTGAATAATATGATTGGTATGTATTAGGCATATGTGTAGAAACGAGTGTAGGCTATCAGAATTTCAGCGAAATTTGGGCGTCAAAGACTTAGGATGTGTTAATTGTACATAAAACAAGCATACAATGAAATTCTGATTTATTTTTGCATGAATATATTTCATTATACCTGATTTAAGAAGGTCAAAAGCCTTTGTCTTAAAGCTATATGCAGCTATTTATTTTTGTTACAATTATTTCACTCTTTTATTTCATATAGTGTACATCTTTTTGTCATTGAATAGTATGTTGTATACTGCCCAAAGGAGAGAGCTCGAGAAAAAAATATATACAATTATATATGAAAATAATACCTTATTATTTTTTAACCATAAATTCAAAATTAATGTTAAACAAATTGGTTTTAGAATTTATTGAAATTGGTGAAAGCATCACCTAAAAAATTTAAACTTTTAAAATTATGTGTTATTGTTAAACTATTATGTGTTTGTTTCTAATTAGATATATTTAAGTAAGAGTATACATATTTGTGTACAGTCATATGAATACAATATGCATATATGATTTGTACAATTTTTTTCCGAGAATGAAAAATAAGTAAATCAATGATCTCGTTGAATTCAGTGTAGTTCAATTGTCATTTGCACAAACAGAATCTGTAGAATACGTTCTGGTGGAAGGGGGAGTCTAGCAAAGAACTTATGGTAACTACTTTTTGATCAATAAACAGCTTCTACATTATTAAATGTCAAGGTTGAAAAAAGTGTTTTATCTAAAATAACAATGGTTCCTCAATGTGTACACATGCTCGCATGCACGTTCCAATTGAATTTCATTGTATGTGTATTTAAAAAGAAAGCAAACCAACCTTACATCATCCTAATGAATGCTATTTGATCTAGTTAATAAAATTATTTGTTCCTCGTATTACGCAGGGTCGAGATCCCTGTAGCGCTGCCAAAGGGCTGATAGTGAAGAAGAAATCCCAACATACGCATATATAAATGTATGTTTAAGCAAATCTAGCATAAACATATATAAATATATTCGTCTGTAAAAATATGTATATGTATATACGAGAAAGTAAAGTATACATATGTCAGTCATACGGTGAAAAAGATAATAAAGCCATAAGATAATAATGTATAAAATTTATTATTTCCTTAATGTAGAAAACATATAGTTTGATCTCTTTTATTGCATATAAGGTATCTCAAAATAAATGTACATTGTATATATCACATTTCACTTTTGCACAAAAGTGCAATTAACATTGTTTACTCAATTATTGCATCCAATATCCAAAGAAATTCAACATTTGTCATCTATTATTGAATTATCAAAGTGAGCTGTATTCCTTTACGAGGTTGCCAGCAATGACCAGTCTTTGTATCTCTGATGTTCCTTCATAAATTTCAGTTATACGAGCATCCCTGTAATGACGCTCAGCAGGCATATCTGTTACGTATCCCATCCCTCCTAAAATTTGTATGCATTGGTGTGCACAAAATGTTGCAGCTTCCGATGCTGATAGCTTTGCCATTGCAGCTTCCTACAAAAAATAACAGAAGAATATAATATGAATTGATTTTTTTTTTTTTAAGAAAAAAAAGAATTTAAGAATTAAAGTAAAATTGACTGAATGTCACAGATTATAAGATAACAAAACATAAGAATACTACTTAATTAATATTTTTTTTTATGCGTTATTAATTGATGACTTAACATAATTTTTACTGAAATAACAAATGTATCTTTACTTTTGTATATGGTTTTCCTTGGTCCTTCAGATACGCAGCTTTCCATGTCAATAACCTAGAACTCTCAATCTTCAGGGCCATGTCTGCCAATTTCAACTGAATAGCTTGTAATTTTATAATTGGCTTTTGAAAGGCTATTCTTTTGTCGGCATAGTCAATTGCACAATCCAAAGCAGCTTGCGCAATACCCAAAGCTTGTGAAGCTATTCCAATTCTACCTGCATCTAAAAATTTGATATACTTTGTTTGATAATTACTTTGTTGACCTTTTAATTACCTATGTAAATAACCATACATACATAATTCATTACAAATTAACATTTAAAATTTTTTATATTACCTTTTGCTTTTTTTAACCAAATGTCATTAAGACGTTTAATTATTTAATGTGAATATTTTTTGCATTCTAGAATGTAAAATAAATTTAAAATAATGAAATTTATTTTTATTATAAATAAGACATTTAAAACTATTAAATTGAAAAATGTGAATACTTTTCTATTAAAGAGTTGAAAATTATCATGAAATCAGCAAGAATAAAAAAATATTTATATGCTCACTATTGTATAAAGAATATATAAATTATTATTAATCGAATAGTATCTAATCATCATCGGTAGATTAATAAATATCAAATTTATTAAAAGCAGATACGTACCTAAAGTCATCATAGCAACTTTGAAACCGGTTCCATGCAATTTTCCTAAAATATTTTCCTGCGGTACTGCACAGTCTTCAAATATAAGAGAGCAAGTGCTACTTCCTTTTATACCCAGCTTATCTTCCTTTTTACCTAGTGAAAGTCCTTTGATTGGCTTGTCCACTATAAATGCAGTGATTCCTTTGTGACCTAATGCTTTATCAGTACTAGTAAATAGTACAATACCACTTGCTTCGTAAGCATTCGTTATCCAACATTTTGTACCATTTATTATAAACTGACTTTCATCATTAGCAGATTTCTTGGCCATTGTTGATGCATTACTAGCATCCGAACCATTGCCAGGTTCACTAAGAGCAAAGCAACCAATTTTTTCTCCAGTTGTGAATGGTCGAATGTACTTTTCTTTCTGCTTTTCAGTGCCAAATTTTTCTATAGGTCCCAAATAAAGGGAATTATTTACACTCATGATTACACCACAACTTGCACAACCTCTGGAAATCTCCTCCATTGCAATGGCGTATGCAAGGTAATCGAGTCCACTTCCACCTAATGATTCAGGAACTGCCATCGCAAGCAATCCAAGGTCACCCATTTTCTTTATTTGTTCTTTGGGAAACAGATGTTCTCTGTCTATTTTTGCAGCAATTGGCTTTAATTCTCCTTCTGCAAAATCTCTTAAATAATTAAAAAAAATATAATAAAACATGTTACACAAACCATTGGCATGAAGATTAAGGATCAAGGAAATATTTCAGAGAAAATCTTTCAACGCTAAATCAATTTGATAAAATTTATTTATTTATTTTAAATAAAATAAAATAATATTTTAATTTTCTTGTTACATAAAATAAAATAGAACTGTTCAATTTGAGTTTTGAAGTAAATAAATACTTATTTAAATGAAAGATTTTCCATAGTACATAGAAGGTAAAAAATGTAAAAGGGTACCTGCATGTATTTTTTAACATCAGATGGGTTTCTGATAAACCAGAGAGAGATCCCATACTGCGGCGACCACATACTTGGACCAGCGATCTACTAGCCCCTATATTATTCATAAATAAGAAGTTTATTTTTATTGAAAATTCTATTGTTCAGTTTGAAATTTCTTAGCGAAAGTTTTCCTACGGCATAGATATGTAGTATTCGCATCTTTTAGTTATCTTATATTTTTCAAATTAAAATCGCTGACGAGGAGCGTTCATATGCAAGTTATGTATAAATATTTATTATTGTACGATTTAATCGTCGTTTATTTATTCATACACGATCTTAAGCTAAATGTAAATATTATTTCTAAACAAACAAGTATATTTACTAACCCAACATGTTGGAATACATCCTGTTTTAATCTAAGTTGAAATACGATCTACAACGGGTTGAGGAGTTGAGGACTTTGACCGCCACCGAAATGATACATGTATATACATATACATACGAATGTATTATTGAACTTTGATCGTCACGCCTCACATTCTTATTCAACTTTATGTAGTCCCTCTAGTGTCCATCCAACATTCTGAATTCATATCAAGGATATGGTATGGCGATGCGATGGCAATGCAAATATGCACTGCGTTAACTGCGTATGAATTATATGATATAGAATCGTAATACCAGCGGTAGATAATAATTGGTCAGTTGATGATGTATACTTGCAGTCGGATCTTTCAGTTCTACACAGTAGAGTCAACGAGTAGAGTACTGTCATACTATACGTTGCTGCTATTATACGCATATAGGCAAAGATCAAAGTATTTTTTTCTTCATTGCAGGTGGGCGATCCTGCACGATTAGAATAAAATCCCATTGATAATTGTGAATTTATATTAATATTTGCAAGGATTACTCGGTCGCTGGTTTCAAATTCTTGCAGTTTCGATCGGTAAAATAGAGCTCAACTAGCCATCAGCACTTCGGATCAATAAAAAACCCCATAGAATGAATTCCTTCACTGTATTACCGGACACTATCATAATATTAATGTAAATTCTTGATCAATACTATTTCTTCTCACAAATTATTAAATATTGATATTTTAATAGTTTACAATCGATCGACCTTTAAGTCCGAAATTAATATAATATTATCAGTAAATTTTAGGATTTACAAATTACGTAGTAATCAATCAATAATCAAACTGAATTCATATCATTATATACGCAAGTCGATCTTCGCGTCAATATCCTATCCAGACCAAAAAGTAGTCAAAGCTGCAAACCGACATACATGTCAGAGCCCATTAAATTACTGTCGATCCCGCATTGCCGCGCGCATAAGCAATCAAGGAAACAAACCACAGCGAAAAAGCACGCGCTCATCTCTTTCTCTCTTTCGGCGACATCTCCCTCTACTATATAGAGCGAGAAAAATCAATACTAGCTAGGCAGAGCACGGCTCTCTCTCTCTCTCTCTCTCTGGACGCATGCGGCATGCACAGGCGCGGGAGAGGCAATCTCTCGTACGAGCGCTCGATAAACCCGCGCGCGCTCTCGGTATCCCTCCGACACACACACACACACACACACACGCACACACGGACAGACTGTGCTTTCCCGCAGTCTCACGGTACCTATAGTTTCGCACTCGTCGTCGGGCCGTTGCACCTTTGCGAGCTATAGACGACGAGCTTCGTAGGATTATAATATCCGGACTGTGTTGTTTCTCTGCGTGTGTTGTGTAGAGGGATAAGTCTGCCAAGATGTCGAGCAACAAGAGCGTGAAGCCGACGAGGAAGCTGACGGCTAAGGAGCCACACGAGATGACCCATGCCGAGAAGCTGAGGCTTATCGATGATGAGCTCAACGCTTTTTACAAGTTAGTCGCATTTTTTTTTTCTTCAGCTCAATATTGTCTGATAGTTTTTTTTTTATTTGTGGCTTTATTTGTTCATTAAATCGAGATCTTAGTTGAATTTTTTTTTGCGGTACTGACTCGTGTATAATTTGTGGGATTGGGCGAGAGAAAAGGTTAAATTTAGAAAAGAAATTAACACCCTTACTTGCAGAGAAAGGCAAAACCACTTTGTTAGAAAGCAGCGTCTTCCATATTCGTCTGTTTCTACTTATATTCATGAAACATATGGGGCAAATTGTACTGAACTTTTTTTTAAAGTATTTTCATTTAAGTAAAAGGGATAATTTTAATTAAGTATATTTTTTATGTAATAAGAGATAGTATAAATTTCGTAAATTGATTGTGATGGAAAGTTTACTATACTTAAGCAACTGCTTATGAGAATTCTCCTTTATTAAACCATATTTTAGAGTAAATCTTGTAATGATTTCAATAAATTAGGATTTATAGAAGGATAAATATTCCTCTTTTACAGAATAAGATCTTTTTACATCATAATTACGTTTCAATCTCGTTTCCACTAAAAGTATGAAAACAAACATTTCTATATAAGTATATATACAGAAAAAGAAATATGAAATATATCATATAGGTATTTTATACAGTAAAAAGAATAAAAATTTTGTTCAACTGTAGAAGCTGCGGATATGAATTGTTGTTTGCGAGATAGATCTTAACGGCTCACTATATACAAATAACCTGCAGTAACTATTTATTACGCATAAGTCTCTCAACAATTATAATTCATAAAATAATCAATCGACGCATAACCCGCACTAAAATATAAAATCAAAGCAACGTATGAAAAATAATCGTCACATCCCTCAAAACTTATCTCACCGATCCAGCACATCGAACATTATTATACACAAGAACCCCAAAATCACGGCCGACTATCCCCCACGAAAATTTCCCAATTACCGCTCGCTCACGAGGAAAATATCTATGTTCTCTTTTTGTCTCGCGCGAAGATATTGCCAGCAGGCAGGATTTACCGAGGAGGAGATGGACATAATCTGTCAGCCGTTGGTCGCTGCGATGCGTCGCTCCTGGCTCCAGGTCGTCTTTCAGGCGAGCCTCGCTCTCATCGCTATCGGCACCTTGATCTGCCTGGCCGCACAACTGGACTTTGTCGGCGCCCATTTCTCCGCCATTGGGCGGCTGCTCATGATCAAGGTGCTGCCCATTTGGAACTGGCAGCCCCTCTACTACGAGAACTGCATGATGAACAACCCCTTTTACAATGATTTCCCCGTTACGGAGGAGGATTGCGTGGTAAGGGGGATTGATTTCGATCGCTCTGTACTTTTATTCTTTTAGGCTCCTTTTAGGTTGAATACTATTTTTTTTGGGAATTAATAAGATGTCGACGCTTCTCATTTATAATTTGTAATCTTTTGTTTTGAAAAACAATTTATTGTTTCGCAATTCAAGTCTAGAATAAATTTTACCAATGGCTAATAATTCATGAGTTCGATCGAAGTCTTCATTTAAATGACTGTTGAATCGAATTTCACTGAAAATTCTTACAGGCGTGCGAAGCCTTGGAAACGATCGATCGATTATCGGACGTTCGTTACCGCCAGCTAGTCGACAATTATCTTAGCCGAGATGCACCTGCCATCATTACGGATGCCATGAATTCTTGGACCGCCATGAACACCGATTTCTTCTGGTTCGACAACATTACTCATGTAAGCTAGAGCCGATGCTAAAAAATTAGTAGTTTTTTTTATACCCCAGTGATTTCATCCTCTCCAATGAAAATGAACAATTAATTAGGATAAGTTGGATTATGTAGATTTTAAATATTCAAAGTATTTTTATCCAAAATCATTCTAATCATTCTGACTATTGCATTTAACCAGTAATCTTCCATTCATCTTCGATTATGAATCAAATTGAAATCTGTATATATCTGGTGTACATTATATAAGACCGGCAACAACCCACAATCTCAACGAAACAAAAGATATAACCAGAACCAATTCCGTGAAATCTCGCCTGATCCAATTATACCTCGCTGCACCAATCAAACAAACATATAACCACCCTCTCAACTCCATAAGTGTAAAGCCACCTATTGTCCTTTGTCCCCCCGTAATATGATTATCTCGTATGAATTTGAACCCCGATCTAGCGGTATGATCAGAGAGCCCCGGAGCCCGTACAAGCCTATTATAATCCACACCTCTAATCTCACGCCGCAGCTGTACCTGGAGAACGAGAGACTTATGGAGACGGTGCCGTGTGCCCTGACGTCGAATCTGCGCACCGGCTCCTCGGATCTCGCGGCCTTTCTGCGCCGGGTACACTCGCCCGGTGTCGCCAAATGGTTCGTGCACTGGCAGAACTGCGACATAAACGCGGTGAAGGTACTGAGGAAGTATTACCAGAGGCCCTATTTCCTATCGAGCGCCGTCTCGCCCGCCCACTTCAACTGGGTCCTCATGTCCTCCGATTACAACAGTCCGAATTACAAGAGGGTCGAATTGGACACGGGACTCATTGCTCTGGCACAGTTGAGAGGCGCCACCCAACTCAAGCTCACCGCGATCAATCCCTGCAATAGCTCCTGTCCCGAGCTCATTGCCGATTTGCACCAAGGAGAGATGCGTAAGTATATATATACATAGCAACGAATTCACACCCTAGACAGCTTTGGAAGTGTACGATGTATTTCGCAGTGCTGTTGACTGTTTGATATTTGTGCACTTGTCGATAGGATGAATATTCAAATGTTTAGGTAATTGTTGGTAATAGCTAATGTCATAATTTTTATTGATTTACAGTGGTTTTTACGAACCTTATGTGGACACTCGAGTATGCACCGATGCGAGGACTCGACAACATAGCCATTCTTACGGAGACGATTTGGGAAGAGGACATGTAAAGCGTCACCGGCCTGTGATACTTATTCACGCCGACTTTGCTAATACGGATATACGAAAATTGTCAACGTCTCTTTCTGTACAGCTCTATACGTATCAAATGCTGTATACGGCACAATTTATTATTATAATAATTATATTTAAAAAATAAGATCAAATAAAATATAATTGTTCTTCTCTCTTTAATTGTTCGATTCCTTATGTTAATTAGAATATAGACTGGCGCACCCTACGTTTTACTCCTATATTTTCCTTCCATTAATTATAATTTTGAAGATGGAATGACCTGTTTGAGCATTTTTATCATAATTTCTGTTCATCAAGTAGTCATTCTGTTTAGCGTTTATATAAATCATTTTAAATTTCAACAAAAGTTATGTATTTGAAAACTTTTCAAGTTTTTTTATTTTTTCAATAGTAAAACGAAATATATACTAAGAGAACCCTGAAGCACTGATTATTTTCGCTTTCAAATGTTGAAACTAACTATAGCTAATTATTTTTATATAAATACTATAATATGATAATGAAAGAATAATGTTTGTAAAACTTTTAGAATTTTTGAATTTTTGAATTTTTATAGACCAGAAGTAACATGAATTTTAAACTATTAACTTTAATTTTCACGTGTAATGTTTAGAAGGGGTAAACAAAATTTATACCGTTGTTTAAAAAATAAAGAAAAAATTTTAATTTCGTTTTTTCTACTTAACGGGAAATTAAGAAAAGATGTACTATAAAGATAGATTAGAATCAATGTATTATACTTAAAAAAATTCATTTTTCATTTTTCTTCATGTTCTTCGTATAAAAAGCTAATTTTTTATTAAACGTTTCTATGCATTAAAATAATAGGTAGTGTACACTGATTTATATTATCCATTTAGTAGCTATCAGATTTCTCCTTTTATGACAGAAGTATTAATCTAGATATACCAGTATAATGTCTGGCTACTACTAGTACTCATCTACTGACGGATACCTATGCATGCTAAGGATATCCTTTCCTTTCGTATCGAATGCTTTTTTTCATCGATTCATATTTTTTTAATCTTTTGACATAAAACGTATTTCCATGCACGAGTACAAAAATAATGTATTTTAATATTTAAACTCTTGTATTTTTTGCAATATTATCTTTATAAAGACTTTCGTTTCTTGCAATACAAGAACCATTTTGATTAATTTTCAATGTACCAAAAGATTAAACCAAATATATTTACAATTAAATAAAGTAATACTATGAAAAAACATCAATTAAAAAATTCACATGTAGCTTGAAACATGTAAGTACATAAATCTATATATTTCACTTTAAACTATGAGAATCACACAAGAATATATAAATATAGGAGTTTGCTGAAAATAAATCCGAAATCTTTTAACTAATGAAGTCGTAAAATAATAATAAAAAATGAATCGATTTAAATGATTTTTTAAACATAATAATTTATAAAAGAAGAAAAAATTATTCTCAACAGAAAGAAAAATATCAGCAAAATCTACTGAAAACACTAAAAAAACTCGTACTAGGTATATCAGAAGTAACAACAGACAAGATTCGTCTTTTTTATTAAGTAATCGTTTCATAATAACATTGTGTTTTGCTTATCTAGTCGACTTTTTCTTCGATATTGTTTTCAATTTATTTCATTTTTCGTATTTCCTCATGTTCACGTTTTTTATTTATTTATTTTGTTTCTTTTTTTTTATATATCATATTTTCTCCAGACGTTGCTCCATCGTCCTCGACTTTCTAACCATTTCGATCGATTGGTCGTCGCTCTCTCTCGGTTTTCTAACAATTGTCAGTTATCATAGGCGTGATGAAGAATATCTATTGCTCCCACACGCGCCACATATTCCGTCATGAGATAAAAGGAAGAGAAAGCTATAGAAGAGTTTGATAATGAGTAATAAGAGACAGGGCATTTTTGCTGCTTTGGTATTTTTTTTTCTTAATTTCTTTTTTTTTCGTCCTTTTAATGTACAATCGTCGAACGCGTCGTTACTCAATTCGATCGAATATATATATTTATATATATATATATAGGAAACGTGGCTGGCGATTTGGCATTCATATATTATATATCTCGTTGATGCGACACATACACGTATTCAAAGATGGGTATACATATGCATTATGACATTCGATAGCGCTGTGTTTTTGCTATGTTTTTTGTGTTTATTATTTTTTTATATTATGTGCACTTCGCCCGTAGTCGGTGGTGTATATTTTTTCTCTCTTTCGAAGTGTCCATTACGACTTGTATCTGTTTATTTTTTTTGTTCACGTTCATGCACTTTTGGGTTATAGAAAGGGAGATGACGCGTTTATTTAATTAGGTCCGCATAAATGGGTTGATATAAGAAAGACCGAGGGTAAATTACTTTTTTCTTACTGAAGTGAGAGAGACCGAATCAATTCATTCACGATACAATTCATGATATAATTGTTATTATTTGCAGACTAGTGAAATTTTTTCAGATACATTTTATTTGTTTACAAAAAGCTAAAAAAATGTTACCAGTGTGACGTTTTGTAAATATCATCACTTCACTAAGAAAACAATTATTTTCCAGTCATTTTTTTTATCTTAATCTAGATTTAGTCGGTGAATGAACAAATATGCATTTGCGTCTGTTTGAATTATTTGGTAGTACAAGAAATCACATGATGCCTATATGCTACATTGTTGGTATCGACACACAAAATTATAGAGAACAAAAATTTCCTAGCTTCGGATCAATAATATAGAAATAGAAATGCCTACGATTGAGAAGAAAAAGACAATTTGTTATAGATAACTTTTTTCAAATTATTTTCTACTGAGTGTTTGAGATACCGTTCTTTTTTTTACAAGAGCTTATCAATGAAAAAACAACCCAGCAAAGTTGAACATTTTTTTATTTACATTGGAAATGCGATGATTACTGCATCGAGTGGTCGTAATTATTAACTGATGTCTGTTCACAAACAAATTCAATATTTTTAACTGTATAAAATTAGTTCAATCGACAATTCAAATGTATCAACTTTTCGCATTTATAATTTTTTAGATCTCTCTTTAATTTAAATGGTCTCATTCTTGTAAGTTCCAGCTACCAAGACATGTAAACTACTTTGTATAATTCAAACTTTCTGAAAAACTCTCAGCATTTTTATTTATATTAATTATTTTTGCCATACGCTTAATGTTCATTCGATATAAAACTCTAACCATTTAATCTGTTTTCAACTTTTTTTTTTATTATTAATATATTTTCCTTAACGGAAGGATAAAAATCGTCGGACACTGTCAGTACGGTACGAGGATACTCTTCTTTTCTTCGTATTACTTTAGTAAAATGATCCGTATATGATATTTTTTGTCAGTGTTGAAAATTAAGTTAAGGACTAATACTTTTTTTTTTACCTTAAATCTCCGAGAGAGATGGCAAAGACATTGGAAACGAGTCAAACGAATTTTTCTCTAATTTGTAGTTTACGAAGGTACATCAGCATACCGGAAAAATATCCAGACTTTGATTAACTCTTTAGGGCCCAATCATTTGTAATATCCCTGATCTTTTTTTAATAACTATGCAGCTGTAAGAATGAAAAAAAATCGCAATTACGTAAAATTTAATTATTTTTTTTATTTACTCGACCATTTAATTGATACAAAAATCATAACGATTATTCTTGAGGATATGAAAATGAAATCTGTCGTTAATCTTTGAGCCCTAAAGAGAAAATAATTAGACTATAGCGCATAACTACAGCGAAATTCGTCCATTTTCGATTTTTAAGTAAACTTATTACTGATGGGTCAAAATGCTTTTATTTATAGTGAGAAATTCACGCAAACATTAAGTTTTGAAAGTTTTTTTTTATACCTGTCATTCTTGACGTTCGATCTCTTCGCGATAAGTTATATATTCTATTCTGATTTTATTCCGGTCAGTTTTGTACTCATTTCTCTTCAAAATTTGAGCATTGTTTAAAAGTTACATTATATACAGCAACATCAACAAGAACAGCAACAATAATTACTTATTATAACGAGATGTAGAAGCGAGTTAATTCTTCTGTACCGTTTTTATCATTATTTACTTTTTTTTTTTCAAGGACAATTTGAAAATTGGTTTCTGCATTCAGTTCTATATATTTACTTATGAACGCAAACGAGAAAAACTAGAAAACAATAAGATTTCAAAGAGATTTTTCAACTGCATAGAGCGATTTAATTATCTTCTGCTATTCTAAATCGGTTCGAATTTGCATTTTATTTTCAAGACAGGATATTTTCTATGATTTTTAAAGACGGCATCATGCTATTATCAAGAAAGAAACATTCATTACGTCTGTTACAGTGAAAGTAGTTTTTTTTTTTTCATATTACGCATTATCTTCATCATTTTAATTTAAGAAACAAAACTACAGTTATTCCAAAACTATCTTACAAAACGTCAATAAGAGAAGATTCATTGAAATTTTTTTGATATCTTTATTTCTGTTAATGCTATCTGTTTATATATTCATGAACTTAGCTACGATTTTCCATTTATTAACTAATTCGTATGAGAAACTAAAAATCGTTTCTTAGTAAAAACGCGATTGAGTACGTAGAAAGGACGTATGTATAAAAATGCGTGTATACACTTGACGATAATGCAATGAGCTGGATAACATTACCCTATATATTTCATTATGCCTCGAATTTTCTTGATTACTTTTGTTTACACTGATATACACTCGACAGGAATTGTGAGCTCGACTGTCGATAATATATACTGTCCGATCACAGCTGAATAATGGTTTAATACCGTTCACGAAGAACGAGGAAATTAATTTAATGATATGAATATGGCACCACTATATTATATAAGTTAAGTTTGGGTTCTTATCGAAATTCAGGTTAGGAACATCAAAATATTCACACATGTGCACGCAAGTCTATTATAGCATCATAAACCATCTTTTTGTTTTTGTTTTCTAGCAAAGAAGAGTGTATTTGGTTTTTAAATATTTACAATTTACAAAGTTCAAAAGAACATGAAACACCAAAGTTTTTTTACTTGTTCCTCTCGACGATCACAGTATTCAACGTAGTGGTTCCCAGTGAAAAGCAAAGAAAAGGTTTACAGACTACATATTCTACTTCTATATGGAGTAAAAATTGAATCGTTACTTCGAGATGTGCATGGCGATGTTATCGTAAAGAGTTCTGAGAAACATAAAAATCGCTTCACTTTTTCTCAAACAGAAACTTATTGAATCTTTTCATTGTTATGAATTGCAATCAAGATATTTAATGGAAAATCAATTGAGATTTTGTGAAAATTAATAAGTCGCCTATCAACGCGTACGTCCTCGTTTGATCGAATATATAATGTAAAGCTTTCCTTTTGGAAACGGAAGATTTGGAAAGAATGGAGTTGTGGTGTTCAAACAAGTTTCGGAATCTCAAGAAATGTAAGACAAAACATGAGTTGTCGATCTGCTAAATTAAATTTAAATGAATATGATACTTGACATTGCGACGCTACCGCGCCACTTGATCCTGACCTGCATTGCAATAAGTACTCAAAAGAGTATCAAATAAATCAAGTAAAACGTCTATTGTTGTAAAGTATAATAAGTCGAATTTGAAATCTCCACTTGGATGATTACCAAAATCCCATTCTTCCGCGGTAATGAATGAATTGAGAGAGCAATGAAAAACAACGTGACGTAGCATATCTAACTTTTTTATTTGTTTGTAACCGATGCCGACATTTGGGCGCTACGTGATCGGCGCCCCAAAACCCGCGTATCTTCAATACGAAGCTATAGAGCTTTCTTTTTATTCCTTTTATATATGTATATAGCGTCGGGCAAAGATCGAACGTCGTTTTGAAATTGACGAGGCTTCTCGCTCATATATATATGTATGTATGTATATATATATATATATATATTTACGTCGGTTAATTTAGCTTTTATTCTCTCCTCGCCATATCCTCAACATCTGACACATAACCATTCATAGTCGACGTAACAATAAATTAATTACAGCTTATGATCCATGAGATACGTTGCGCTCAGCGGCGTCTGTCAATTTCAATTACTTTATTTATTTATTTTTTTTTTAAGAAACTTTCAGCGATATGATCATTGAAGCCCGTTTGTTGCTTTTTTTTTTTCTTATATACGTGTCGCCGGCGAAAAAACGTTTTTCATCTTCAATATTAATGATCATTTCGTTCTTTCTCAGTGTTTTATACTGTCGCTATGATATCCGCGCTTATTTCGTTAATTTTTTTTTCTTTCTTTAGTCATTGCGGATAAAACACCGGCAAAAGAGATAAACTAAAGGTATAGAGGATACTTTGTACAAAATACGATACAAGTAGCGATGTAACAACGATTTGCAATAGTTAAATATATATATATATATGTATGTATAATATGTATAATATGTATATGTTTGTATGTATATATATATATATATTTATGTATAGTTATATGTATATTATTTATAAGTCATTATCATATAATTTTTTTTTATTAATTACACGCACATGCGTGTAAACGATGCACACACGTAATTTGCCTTCGCAGCATTCGGCTAAACTTATATTTAACGGGAACAATCGATCGATAACTCCAGTCATCTAATTTTATTTATTTTCATTTTAACACATTTGTCTCTTAACGTTGCATAGAATCTTAAATACGCGGATGACAGCAGGTAGTAAATTCGCATTGTATAACCAATCGAAACCGAAATATAATCCGATGCAGATAATTATAACGATGATAGTCGCTTTACAATCAATGTAAGTCACAAACATTGATGATCTTAGGATTTAGTTCCTCAACTCGTTTATTGTTCAGATATTCGGAAATTCGTGTTGTACAGTGTATGTTTTTTTTTCTTGTATATACGCACGCGTCAACGTAATCTCCTCTAAACGCAAATTTCTGTAAACCAACATATAGATTTGTTTTTTTGGTGCGCTATAACACGTTGATTTCTCAAATACAAGAGAACTTCGACTATACTTGTCTTCGGGTTGGATATTGGATCGCAAGGTTCTTTTTTCTAACTTGAAAAAATTCGTTTTGAATCGATCAACGCAATTATACACGTGAATAATAAAAGTTTATCTTTTAAGGACCACTTATAGCTTAACAATTTAATATACAATATTATCCATTCTTTCAACGAAACTATAGAACTCTTCATCTCCATTACACCTTCAGAACGAATTTTTTTAATTAGTCGCAGACTAACGGCATTATATAGAGCTATAATAATATCTGTCATCATCAACATCGTGGAACGATTTTCTTTTCACACTCGGGAGAGCATCATCGGCATGTTACTTTTTTTTATATCTTTCAATAAATTCATTATGAGATCGAAAGCGGATAGAAAAATTTGCGCTAGCGGAAGATTGAAAAGGCATTCGTTGACGCACTGAAATAAAAGTGTTTTTTTTTGCTTTTATCCTCGAATAAATACAAGGTATAGAATTATAATTAATAAGCGAAGAGCGACGTCGCCAGCCTCGTCGTTCCCTCTTTCGCACATCTAACAATAATTTCTCTCTCTCGCGACGATATTTTTTCCATTATTTGATTCTCTGTATCCCATTATTTCTGTTTTTTTTTTTTTGTTCATTTTTATACTTCAGTTCATTTTATATGTGTTCGTCTTTATATTTATTTTTTTTGCATCAACATCAGTCATCACTCGACGAGGGACACACTCATTATTTCACGATATACTTAACGTTATATTACTTTTTTTAGTTTCCTCATGCTCCCCTCACTTGTTTTATAATTCACACTCTTCGAACTATAATCGTTTTTTTTTTACTCAACTTACTTTTACTCGACCATATTCTCGCATTATCATCGATAAGTTTATTTTCTTTTTTTTTTCTTTTAAATAATCATAACTGCATTAAACTTTATAAGATATGATTATTGTTTGTGTCAGGGTTTGAGGCATCTCAAGGCACGCCCGCCTCCCGTCCGTCATTTTTTTTTCCCCTACTTAATAATCTCCTATCTGGCTAATCGATAACTAAGTCAATCGTCCGTCTATTCCATTACATCGTATCCACGTCCAAATCTTGTCGTCGCTGCGGTGACTATATCTCGGTTAGTGCTCTCTTTCCCCTCTTTCTATATCTCGTTTTCACGCGTTTCCCGTGAACAACTGGATTCCCTTCTTCCTACGATTTCTTTCTTTTTTTTTTACTTCGTCTACGGTACTTTTTTTTTACTTCATTTAATGTGTACATAAGCGCGTGTGTATTCGTTTCTATGCGTTGCTTAGTCAATCGATATCAGTCCGTGAATAATGTATAAAATAATGAATCGCATTGTCGATATAGCCGTTTTTCCAGGAATCGCATTGGATATCTCGCTCCTTTCCCTCCTTATCTCTCGCCTGCTGTGAAAATAAGGGTAGGAAAGGAAAACGGAACATTACAGCATCGTTTCTTTCCTTTCTATATTCGACCCTCATGTTCAGCCCGCGTGCACTCGGTATAATACGTTTTTCTTTTTTTATACTAGTTATATTTCAATAAATCCAGAATGCAACCTCGAAATTCTCACACGTTTACCACGACCGTATCGGCAATAAGCATCGCACGCGATTCCATCCCGTATGAATCTTAACCCTTCGACCCTCGCAACCTACTTTCTTACGTCGTTCAGCTATATCTTATAGCTTCAGCGCGCTTTTGGACCTCGAGCACTCAGCGTATACGCGACTTTCTTTCAGTCATCTTTTCTTTTTTTTTTTTTTTTTAACTCGGACGATAAACGTGCGAATAATATATTGATCATACCAGACGGATAAACGATAAAATTTAACGCCCGTTAAATACACGTTTTATTTATTTATTTATTTTTATTTTATTTTTTTTTTGTTGCCTTTTATCTTATTTACCCCAGCATCACATCGGCAGTTAGCAGCAGCATATCAGCGGATTTTGCTAATACGAAAGTTAATGACATCGTTTGTCATTGTATGTGTGTGTGTGCGCGCGCGCGTGTGAGTCTCTCTTACTCCGCACCCATTTTCCTCCTCTGTTTCCCGTAACCGCGATATAAAATCCGCGATATTCTATCTCCCCCCCCCCCCCCCCCCCCCCC
>UELU01141869.1:3303-16423 GCA_900490025.1 Megastigmus dorsalis
AAAATTGCCTTTTGAGTATTTTTCTGTTCTCAACTGTCTTGGCGTAAGTTTCCCCCAGGATTGTTCAAAACTTGTTTTAGTTAAACTTTCATTACTGTTTATAAAATATATAACAGCAGAAACATGTTTACACTTCTCACTCTTATTCGCTACACCTTCACAAGAAACAGTATTTTCGATTCAGTGGGCGCAAAATTAAAAAATTGTATTTTGCGCCCGTGAAAAGAGGCGCAAAATAAGTGCGCAAAATAAAATTTTGCGCCCACTGAATCGAAAAATATCGTTCGGACCATGATGAATTTTGCGCCCTTGGTACAAAATATATTATTACATGACGATTTTAATTAATCTGTAATAAAATAATCTATTTGATTATTTATTATTGACCACTTAACCTAATTTTATCAAAAATCATACTTTTATAAGTATTTTATTTTAACAGCATTTACATGTAGATTTACTTTATAAAGAGGTAAAGAAACACTAGTTTGTCTAATAACAAACGCTTCAATTAAATGGCTCACTCCATAACTCCTGTATTCCTTTACGTAGCAGATGTGGTTGCTGTCAACGAGTTTTTTTGCTTTTTTTAAGCCTTCTAGATTAAAAGAAATGGAGTGCGTAATTCTTTCGAATCCAGTTTCTATTATCATGTCCATTTTTAACGTTTTTAATATAATTACTTTAAACTGATTATTAAAATATTAAAACTTTTGCATCATGCTATGCATTTGAGATAGTACATGGGGGTACTGTATTTACACGGGCAGCCGTTTTGTACGGCGTCACTTGCCATGCACCCAGCCTATAGTCAAAATCCTGTACTGGACTGCATGCATGCACTACATGTACTCACATTACTTTTAAGTTAATACTGTAAGTTGACTTCGTGATAAATATGAAAAAATTGTTATTGAATTTTTGTTAGTTTATTAAAAAATTGTTTTCTTTAAATAATTATAGATCCTAAAATAGCTTTTTACAAAAAATGACCAAAACGTTGGATTTTGTTGCATAAATAAGTGTATGGATCGCTAAAACCAGTAGAGTCTCTCCATTTATTTTTGTAGACACATAACTATTACCATAATATATTATTTATGTAATTTTTCCGTATCATTTGGAAATTCAAAATACACGTAAACTGAGGTCAAAATATACTGATTTTTTAAAGCGCCTGAATTGCAAGTTTCGATGAAAACGAAAACCAGACTACAATTGTTTTAGTTCAATTAGCAAAGGATAAATTACATAAAAATATATCAAAATATTACCTTAATCAAAAAAACTTACTTACTAAAAATACGTAAATAAATAAATAAAATAAGATTTGCAGAGCTAGAATCAGTGGGATCTGAAGAAACATTATGTTTTCGCAGAATTATATGTTTCATATTCTTTTTCAAATAAAAAAGACATGCCCCATTAAATAAATATTTCTTTTTGTATAAAAATAACTTCTGCGAGTGCTTTAAAAATATTCAGTGTATAAGATAAATGATATTCAGCTTTAGCGTGAAAAAACTTAACCGACCAACATTGACATGGAAAACTGAGTGTCTCTAATGCGCACCAAAGCCTACTAGAAAATGGCAATTTATGAAAAATTAAGAGCCAAGCTTCAACGGTGTTTCGCTTTCAAGCTAAAAACGAAAGAAATACAGAGCCCGCCAGACAAAAAAATGTTCTGCACATTTACGTGGCACTCACAACTCGAAGTTTCTACATTTTTTTTCTTTTATCCGTAGCATTTTTTGTTACACTCGCCCAACGAGGCACGGGGAATAAAACATGAATTGAACGATGAATTTTTAAAGGTGATTTGTTACGCTCCGCAGGCTCAAACGGATCGTTGATTTCTAGAGCCTCTGATTTTAGAACCAGTGGCTTTGCTGGTGACTTCATCACGATCGTTAACATCTTGTGAAAGATGCTTGTATTTTGCCTCGTCAAGTTGGGATTATTATAAAGACAGTATAAGACAGGTGATAATGCAATAAAGTTTATTTGGATTCGTTCGTCAACAGTCGAACAGTGAAGACGTGCTTACTATTAGCGCTCAATGAGCGCGATTTATAGTATACGATACGTGTACACAAATTCTTAACCAGTATGGCTATTTGGAAAAATTCTTCGAATTGCGTTCTCCTAGTGCTACTAGTGATTATTTATCAATTAACAAACCTCTAGGTTCTACATTGTGTTCCTCACGACAGGGACCGTGCAACTCATAGTCTCAAAATGAATACACCCGTAACAGATAATTCCCAAAAAGTTTCGTTCTCAAACATGGTGCAACAAGATAAAGTTCTCTCAAGAGAACTAGCAATTAACAGAAAGATAAATATTGAAGACAAATTACTTAAAATTCCACTCATCTCAAGAGCAAAAGGTTTATTATATCAAATGTGCAACCTTGTGTCCTCTGTTCAGTTATCGAAAGTGAATTGAAGAAACTAAATGTTATACCTGTCTCCCCAATTACAACTATGAGAGCAGGCATCAATTTACCAGAACTGGAGCATCTTCTCAGTTTTAGAAAACAATTCTGCGTAAAGCTAGATGACATTACAAAAATACCTCACAATCTACAAACCGAAGTGCTTTCAATGTAAAGAGGAAGGGCATCTTGCCAAATATTGTAAAAATCTTGACAGCTCTCCCACTCAATTGCCTTCAGGCAGTTAACAGGATTCTGCATATATTGAAAATCTTCAGCCAATTCAAGATGAAGAAAACATTGCCAACAACCTTAAAGAAATTGCGTTTCCACATCTCCAAACCGAAAGATTCAAGAGACTTCTTTCAAGCATCACATCATCGTCTTCAAATTAAAATGAGAGCACCAGCGCGGATATGGGCAACGAAAAGATTATCATTAAACCGAAGTACAAAAAAAAGCGAAAAAACTATCCGACAAGAAAAATGATTTTGTTAAACAGCTTGAACCGGCAAAAGAATATCTGAGTGAAAACTCTGACAAATATCCGATCGAATACGAGCAACTTGTAGAATTCTTGAAAAATTCTCACGGTAAACTTAAATCTAACATAATAGAGATCGCGCTTTCTTAGACAGCGACATTAAGTAATATGCTTTCAAGTACGTATCAATATGTAAACAATAGTAGTCTTAAGAATAGAATCACACGTATCAAGAAAATTCTAACACTTACTGACGGAAATTTCAAACATAACACCTGTAAATAACAAAAATGCATATAAACAATTCAAAAAAATCGTATTTTATATTGGAATGTCAGAAGCTTCTTACAAAGAAAAGTAGAAATTCAACAAATCATTAATAAAGTAGATATACTAATATGTGTAGAAACTTGGTTAAGACCAAGTAATGAAATTATTCACTATCCGGGCTTTGTCAATTCTCGAATAGATAGAATCCACTCCCGCGCAGGCGGTATCTTATTACTAATTCGTAAAAATATAGCATACAAGGAATTACAAAATATTAATTCACCTCACCAAACCGCTGAAATATGCGGCATTACTATTACCAACACGAATCCTGCTTTCAATTTGCTTGTTTGTTATAGAGCCCCAGGTCTCACGTTTAATGCAGACCAATGGAACCAAATTTTCTCAAACACGATAACGTCTTTGTAGGTGATTTTAATTCTCATCACATTACCTGAGACTGTTACAAGTCTGACAAAAACGGTGATAATTTACACGATTGTATAAATAAATATAACCTTTTTTTACATAATCATGGCAGTATCACCCACATAGATCGTACCTCATCGAAATCAAATATTGACCTTGTTTTATCAACTAATAATTTTGCTGACGAAATCACTACGCATATCAATGATGACACTTGATATGATTGTCATCAAAATAATTGTGTTGTGGTCTATGTAAAGGATAATGTTATACACAGTAATGAAACGATAGAAATAGGCAAACTTAAAATTTTAAATACTATTATTACATTAAATAATAGTAAAAGACTAGAAATTTCGTCTCTGTATAGATCACACGGACTGAGTTGTACGGAATTTAATCTGAACATTAATACTTATTTAGAACAAAAAACAAAAGCAAAAAATCATATAATAATTGGCGATTTTAATATAAATATACAAGATTGTAACCCTATAAACATAGATTTTCTAAACAATTTTTTGGAAAAGGGTTTTCTCTCAGGTTCACAACCAGACCTTCAAGCATAACTACGAATGAAGGAACGTACATTGATAATATCTTCATCAAAACAGACTTCCTAATTACAAAATCTTTAACCCTTATGGTGCATATAACTGATCATTATCCAATATTCTTAGAAATAAAAAATGGTAGAATTAAACCAAATAAAACCAACACAAAACTAGACATGCATTATTACAACTACAACAAATTATTCAACATTGCGAGACAAATAAATTGATCAAAATTTAAAAACACAAAAGATCCAAATGGAAAGTATTGAAAACTCAAAATACGAAAAAACAAAAGTGCGAAATTCCAAGAAAATGTCCAGGAAAGACTGTATGACAAGAGCAATATTGAACTCTTGTATCACAAAAGAAAAATTATACAATAAGCTAAAACTAAATCCAAATAATGAAGAACTTAGAATCAATTACAAAAAATTCGTTAAAACGTTAGATAAGGTCATTAAAGCTGCAAAAATTGAGCATGACAAAAAACAATAGAGAGTAATAGTAATGACCCTAGAAAACTCTGAGCCTGCATCACTAACCAAATTGGTAACTTCAAAAGTAAAAAGGATGCTACCATTAGTCAGTTAAAAATTGAAGGGAATACAATACTTAAAAAAAGTACTGAAATTGCGAACAAAATGAATGAATATTATTGCAAACTTGGAGAAGCATTGAGTAATATAATAACTGCCCCAAATAATAGAGAAGTACAACTACCAAAAAGAAATCCGAAAACAATTTTTAATAAACCCACGAATGAACCAGAGATTATGAAAATAATAAACAATTTAAAATTGAAAAAAGGTGGTTTAGATAAAATTAGTTCAAAGGCAATAAAGCCTATAGCTACAATTATAGCAGATATTTTGGCTTGTGCAATTAATAAATGTATTGAAACGTCAACTTGGCCAGACATACTGAAAGAGGCTGAAGTAAAAGCGATATACAAAGCGGGAAAGGAGAATGAGATGGGAAACTACAGACTCATATCGTTAATCTCTAACATAGCAAAAATATTTGAAAAGATTATTCACAATAAAATTATAGACTACTTAAGCCGCAGTAAAATATTGAGCAAAAAACAATTTGGGTACATTAAAATTTTGGTACAAAAGATGCGTTAAGCATCATAACTAAGACATTATACGAAAACAAAGTAAACCTATAGCTACTACTTTCTTAGATTTGGTAAAGGCCTTCGACACAGTGAATCATAAAATATTATTGGACAAGCTTTATTCATAAGGTATAAGAGGAAAAGGGCATAAATTAATTACAAGTGATCTAAACAACAGGATACAAAAAGTAATGCAGGTGTCCTTCAAGGAAATATACTTGGTCCTCTACTATTTATACTATATGTGAATGACTTACTAATAACCATGCCAGAGAATTCAATGCTTTCTTACGCAGATGACACTGCAATAATAGCAAACGGTGAAACTTGGTCTGAAGTTGTAACCAAAATGAATAAATACTTAGATGAAGTCTCAACATGGCTTAGACTAAATAAATTAACACTAAACAAACAGAAAACAGTCTACATAACATTTGGCAATTATAGTGATAGTGTGCCTAAGAACATCGAAATTAAAATAAATAATGAATTAATACAGAGAGTAAATGAGACAAAATATTTAGGTATAATTTTCGATACGAATATGAGATGGGATAAGCATGTTGATTATCTCATAAAAAAACTAGATACCTGATCTTCATTCTCAGTAAAATAACAATATTCATGGAAACTAGAACTCTAAAAATAATTTACTATGCGCTATTCCACAGCCTGATTAGCTACGGAATAATTGCGTGGGGTGGAGCGTACCAAAACAAATTGCAATTATTGCAAACAATACAAAAAAGAATTCTAAAGATTATAAATAAAAATAATTTTCAAAAAATAGTCCCACAAACCTACACCAATTATTCGCTATGGAAATCTTCGGTATTACTATGACAACCTTAAAGAACAGTATATTAATTCGACGAGTAAAACAAGACACAAATTAATAATTCCACCAAAGTATAAAAAAACTGTTAGCACAAAAAATAGTTATATTAAAGCAGTTAGCATTTTTAATAGATTGCCTAATGAATTCAAAATTTTAGATATAACGAAAAGAACGCAAATGAAAAAGATACAGAATTGGTTAAGAAGTAATAAGTGAAGCAAAATCAAAAATGATAATAGACTGCCAACAATTAAAAATATGGCTAATAAAAAATTGTAATCAAGAGGAAATTAATAAAATAATATATGAATCAGATGAAGGAAATGTACGGACTGTAAGTGTAATACATGATATTAGAACTTACATTTGTGCTATGGGTAACTGTAAATCATATAGTGCAACCGGTACGTCATACCTCCGCTTTACCTAGAAAGCATAAATAAATATAAGTAAAAGAATTAACAGGATATTATTATAAATACTAATAAATGAATAATGAATTGCATACTTATACCATGATTACACAAATTCAAATTTGCGCGCCTACCAGCAAGTCATTGAACAGGTCACCTGATGGTCAGCAAACAACATCATGAACTGCATCAACCGGTGGAGGCACCAACAGGGTCCCTACAACCGATTAAAGTTCATCAGAAAAAGGCTGTAGAACTTAGGAAGGAAGGGGTTAAAAAAGGGATGTACAAAGGACACAACAAACAGCTAAAACAATACAAATACAGAACAGTAACGGCGACACCGAAGAGATGCGTGTGCAGACACTACCGAACACACACATCATCAAAAAGGAAAATCGCCACACATTTTATATTAAAAAATAAATTAGCACACGATTAAAAAATAATAAGAACATATGGAAAGAATCACAAAACAATCACGATCACAGAAAAATACCGCACGGCAATGTAAAATACACACTTTCCAAATGAACGCACACTGACACACACTACACAAAGTATAGTTTTCCACGAAAATACTCGATTTCCATGGAAAACCATGTATCTCGGCACTATATAAACCCACGGCCAGGACGAGAAGGTATCCTTAGTCGCCAGCTCTCACAAGCAGGTAACCAATAGGGGCGGCTTATCCTCTAGGAGAACTTGCCCCAAGTCGGACTCTCACGAGTACGGCGCTAAGTTGCACGCCAGCTTATCCTTCGTGGAGAACTTGGCGAACTCAGTTTCTGGAGGGTTATCCGAGAGGAGAAACTCCAACACTATTCACAGACACTTACACACTTCCCGACACTCCACTTAGCTGGGACACGGTACGCGAATATATATTATGCACTTTTTCACAGTATAGCTACTTATGGTATACTGGCCTGGGGAGGGGCATATGCAGGTAGAATAAGATGTTTACAAAATTTACAAAATAGATTATTGAAATTAGTAAACAAGAACAAGTTTATCCTTGACAAAAACCCACTAAATATTGAACAAACTTTTACCTATGAATCACTACTTTACCATTACACGGTCTTACAAGAGAAATATTTAGAATCTAACAACCCAACAAGAAATAAAAGCATACAAATCCCTAGACGCCTCAGAAACATAAGTATAAAAAATAGTTATATACGAGCACTAACCAACTTCAATAAACTACCGAGTAAAATGAAGAATATCAAGAACAAAACAAGCCTTAAAACAAACATAAAAAATTGGATTTGAGTAAATTAATGAACGAAGAAATAGACTGTTGCACATTAAAAAACTATTTACTACACTCAACCACAATACATTCAAGAAACACAGCATTATCACATCCTACATAAGAAGTCCATGGGGATGTGATAGTTACAGATGACTAATACAAGATGTAAGAACATATATATGTGCACATGGTAACTGCAAATTACACTATAATATATCTCATCGCAGAATATCTAACTATAACTGGAAGAAAATGCAATCAAACCATATTGAACTTATCAACATAGTAATTAATATAGCTGAAGAAACCATCAAAAACATCAACGAAACCAGACTTGTCCATTCTACGCAAAAAAGAGAACTGTGACTTATGTCATTACCCAAAAATAAAAGGAATAAAATATCAACATTATATAAAAAAAGAGAAGGTTATCTCTTCTGATGACATTAAAATTGATTTTAAGCCTATAGAAGAAGTCTTTGCAAGAATAGACGAAATAGCAACAGAAAATATAAACAAAATTTTAGTAAATCAAATCCCTAATCCTCCAGGAAAACAAATCAAACAAATCAATGAATATAGAATATCATACGGAGATATAAATTACCTTGGAAATAACAAAGCACTTTTATATTTTTATAGAGGAGTTAGAGGCATACAAACGTTCACCAATTCAATGCAGCCTATATCGAGACAACCGAAGTTCAACGATATAATAGTAGTAGATAACATTGTTTTCACTTCTTCTTGTAAATGTGATGCCGCCTTACAACATAGAGAAATGTCCCACACTATCGTGTGACATATGCAGCTGGCCTAACATGTCCCGCAAGATTAAACAACTTCGAGAAAGAAATATACAAGAAGAGCAGCAATGCATCAACAGAGATGTTTACAAAAGCAAGTGCAATGTTGATTAGGTATTGGAAATGAAGAACTAACAATACATATGGTACATGCAAATTTACACACACAACTTAACCTAGTAACTATATTACTAGGAATTAAGACGCAAAGTGCACTTTGTATAGAATACAGCAGCGAGGAGTTGTTTTAGTATTTTATAGTTTGTAAGTCTTTTAGTTTATATAGAGCCAGACCAGCGAACAAGAAAAGATTTTCCTCTGCTAGGTTACTTTTTTAATGTGTTATTATGTGCAATTTATTGTACATAATAATATTGTGTATATTTTCTTCTGGTATTAATAAATAAATAAATAAATATATAAAGAGAGTGCAGCTCGGACATCTGTCGTAGAAAGTGCAGCGCGATCAGCTGCTATTGAGTAAACTCAAACTCAGCTGATGACAGCTCAGGCACCGCGAGGCTCAGTGGCGCGCACGGCCGGGCTTGAAGACATAGACTTGTCAAAGCACGAGAAGCTTCACGTCTTGTGAAAATTGTATTAGATATCGCATGCGCGACATAGGCTGATAGGATCGACGCGAGATCCACGACGCATATCGCGGAAATATTCGAATTTGCTACCATAAAAATATATAGCTACTTTTAACTAGCATATGTAATATACATATATATATAAATCTATGAATAAACTAATCGTTGTTATAAATATATATAAACTCGATTTATTTGCAAGGAATCCCATCTACTGCCCCGAGCCAAGCTCATCACGCTGTCCTTAAATACAAAGTATACCCTTTCAATAGTGATCGCAATCATCGCGGTATCACTAACTACAATTATAATAAAATGAAGGAAACATATCCAAATATTTGCAATAGTCTAGATAAGATGTCAAAGGAAATACTAAATATTGGGATACACGAAACAAGAAATGAGAAGAAAAATACCAAATACGTAAAATTTGTTAACGGTTCAACGAACAAATTGGAAGTCAAAAAAGAACCAAATAATGAAAAATATAAACCAATAGAAACAGTTTTCAACAGGATTGATGAAATGGTTGTAAATAATAACAATAAAATTAGAAATTTGGAAGCGATGGATGCTCCTGGGTAGAAAATTAACGAATCAGCCAGTTACAGAATATCCTACGGTGATATTTACTACTTAAGGTTAAAATAAGGCGATCTTTTACTTCGACAGAGTAGTAAGAGGTAAGCAGATCTTTACGAAATCAATGTCCACGCTAAAAAATATACCACCTTATAAAGATAGAGTGATTATTGATGATATAGTATTCACCTCAAACTATAAATGTGTTCCCACATTACAGAGTAACCTGTGCTGTTGGACTTACGTGCCCAGCTAGGCTTAATAACATAGAAAGAATGATATATGCAAGAGATAAGAATGCGATAACAGACAGATTTACAACTGCAAGATCAATGTTAGTGAGGTACTGGTAGAATTCAAAAATACCAGACCAAAAAAGTCTTTAATTTATCGAATATAATAAAGAAACAAATGTATATAGAATATTTAAACTAGTGTTATATAATCTTAGTGAATGAGAAATAATTATAATGTCGGCGTTACATTATTTCTAAAAATACAAAAATATAGAATCATTAAATAGTGCAAACTATTCGAAACCATTATCAAAAATAAATTTCAGTGGTGGATTGAGAAAGGAAATATCTTGCCCAACAGTCAAAGTGGTTTTCGTCTTGGTCAATCCTGTGGTGACAATATTTTTAACTTAACATTAAATGTTCAGCAAGCCTTGAGAAAAAAAAAGACATTTATATGCAGTATTTCTTGATATCTTCGGCGCATTCGACAATGTAAATATCAACATTTTACTCGATAAGCTAGCTAAAATTGGCTGCGCTCTACGAATGCTATAAAATTCATCAAGTTTATATAACCTATGAAAAATTTATATACGCCAGCAAATTAAATGATTGCAGATGTACTTATGAAGGTGTTCCACAAGGAGACGTTCTCAGCCCCCTTCTTTACATTATACACATATGTCTCTGAAATAATAAAAAATCTTTCGTCGCGCGTCTCTATATCTTAATTTGCCGATGATGTAGCACTTTTTGCAAGTAACCAAAATTCACTACAGAAGGCCATAAATACAATTGAAAAAAATTTTGCAAACATAGGATTAGATTTAGCCCCTCACAAAACTGTTTTAATTGACTTTAATAACCAAAATATTCAGCCCGGGGAAACAACGATAACAATTAATGATTACGTCATAAAATCAAGTGAATCAACTAGATTCTTAGGAGTTATATTTTATCACAAACTTTCATTGACCCCTCATCTAAAATATGTAATTAAAAGATGCCAAAGAGCGCTAAATATTGTGAACTTTCTACAAGGTATATGGTGGGGCGCCCACCCTCACACCTTACTGACATTTTTTTAAAGTTATGTTCAGTCAATTATAGACTATGCTAGTTTTGTATACTTTCCTACACGTAACGATTTCCAAAACAAACTTGAGGAAATTCAATACTCTGCCACTAGGTCAGCTTTCGGATACCGAAAATCTACATCTACAAATATCCTTTTAGTAGAATCGAAGCTACCCTTAATTTAGTAACGAATCACCTTTCTGTGCAATTCATACTTAGCTAAAATTGATTCAAACGAATCTCTTCCTTTTTAAATATTGGTTAATAAATATCATAAAATTATAAAAAAGGAAAAAGAAAACGCCAAAGGCTTCATGAAAAGTGTATTATTACTTTAATGGCAGAAAAACCTAATATTCTCACAAACAATAAACACAACATGCATATATACTAAGTTTTAATATGAACGAAACAAATTTGATATTTACGGATGGAAGCAAAAATCCTAATTGCCCGGCGGTAGAAGCGGCTTGCGTATGCTTAAATAGTATCAAGACTAGAAGTTTAAATAAAATTGTATCTATTTTTATGGCCGAATGTTTCGCTATCCTTGATGCTGTAGAGATCGCTCTTAATAATCTAAACTCATGTAATGTCATTCTCTCGGATTCTCTCAGTGTGCCAAACTGTTTGCAACAATCTTTCAGTAATGTAAAAAAAAACCCTCTCATATTTGAAATCAAAAAGAAATACCTGGAGTTTTTAAGTAAAAAAGAAAATAATGGTTTAATCCAACTTGTATTCCCACTGCGGAATACGAGGAAATGAGCAAGCGGATATCGAAGCTAAGCAAGCGAGCAATAACATGACAATAGACTTAACGAAAATTGTTTATACTGACTTACTCCCTTCATACAAAACGAGCATGTATAATAATACCAAAACAGCTATTCTGGAACAAAGCACTAAAAAAGGCAGTAAATTCTTCGATCTATACTACAAAAACCAAACACGATCTTGGTTTTATAATCTAAACGTTGGGATTCGATCGTGAGACACCGTTGAGACATGACGTGTTTATAAACACGGCTCCGCGAGTGCCTTGATACTTGAATTCAGTATTAGTTATTATATAAGTGAAAGCTGTGTGACTATAAAAGTTTAAGTGATTCATTATAGTTCATATTATAAACTGCAACGTGACTCTGATTAAGGGCCACTTGCATAAAAGACAAAATGGCTAGCTCACAGAATAATACCTCAACTGTTACCTTTGCAAGAATTGTCAATCAAGGAGTTTTTCCTACGAGAGAACAGGCAATGGTTTTCGATGCAATTGAAGGGATTTCCGTACACGATTACACTATCGCATTAGGTGAAAAAATACAGCCAAGTAATATTCTCTACGTTTCACGTATTTCTCAAGGTAGAATATGTTTTTATCTGAGTAGCAAGGAACTTGCTGATAAACTCGCAGAAGAAAATACACAAATAAAGGTTGGAAACTATTTTGTAACTTTAAGACTCCTAATCACAAAAGCTAAGAGAATTATTATTTCAAACGTTCAACCTAATATACCTCACTCGTACATAGAGAATGAAATTAAAAAATTGAACATTACCCCAGTATCAAAGTTGATTTCCATAAGAGCGGGTCCAAATAGACCAGGGTATTCGCACATTTTAAGTTTTAGACGTCAATTATACGTCAACCCGGTAGACATAGAAAAACTCCCACATAACTTAGAAATAAACTACGACGATACAAGGTACTGGATTTACTTCTCAGCTGAAAATATAACGTGTTATCTCTGCCATCAGGAGGGCCACTTAGCTAAATATTGTAAGAATTCAGAAAAAACTCAGGAGGACAATATCATTCAAGAAGTAACTCCTCTACAAATACAGAAAGAACTAAAAGACACATCAGAAAAAATAACTGAGACTATAAACGAAGAAATTATTCCAACAACAAGTCAAACAGGTATTAAAAGGGCGCTTTCTAGTACTGTATCAACGGTCTCTAAAGAAGAGGAGGAGGTAAAGCATATAGAAAAAGAGGCTACAT
>UELU01141871.1:0-44439 GCA_900490025.1 Megastigmus dorsalis
TTTTCAAGAAAAATTTTATGTTACTGAACCGAAAAAAATCTACATATTATTCATTAGTGGTATACGTATATAGAAAATAAATTAATAAAAGATTGATTAAAATAATCATGATTTTAACAGATTGTTAAAAAAGATTTTAAAAAACGATTCTTTATTATTGGTTGTTTAAATGGAAACTCCAGGCATAATACAATATTATTTGAAATCATTCCACACGCTGTTAGTCTATTGATTATTATTATAAGTCTATTTATTATAAGATGTCCACTCCACATACTTATTTAATGGAATTCTTTAATTTTTGGTAAGTGGAATCTGATATACAAATTAATTTATGCAAATAAACGTATTTAATTTACTTGCATTAGACAAAGACAAGAAAAAGGATCTGAAAAAAATGTGTTCTGATGGAGTAATCCCTGAAAAATATCATTCGTTTTACGAATCTTTCTTATAAACTAAAATATTATTGTTACAATACGAATATGAAAGATTACAAAACGAGACTGGAGTTTTAGAAAATTATTTGACAAAAATATATTTTTATACATATCTATAATTTTCTTGTACTTTATTAAGTTAACCAAACTGTTCATATAGACATCTTTCCTGTACGTACTCTCTGAAGTAACAGTGGGCATGGTTTCAAGATAGAGGAAAGGGTCTTTTTATTTTAACAATTTTTCCCGAATTTTTAACCGCATGTGTTTGCACTAAACAAGTATTTTAAAATTCTGCAGGACTGCCACTACAAATTTCAGGAAAAGGCTCCTGAGATAGGTGGTTTTTGAACCGGGCGCCGAGATAGGTAGTTTTTGAAACGGATTCTGAGATAGGTGGTTTTTGAACCGGATCCTGACATAGGTGGTTTTCGAACCGGATCCTGACATAGGTGGTTTTCGAAACGGATTCTGAAATAGGTGGTTTTTGAACCGGGCGCCGAGATAGGTGGTTCTCCCTCTCAGCCGTCGATATATACCATACGACGACAAACGACGGTAACATTTTGATATAATAGGAGAGGAGATTCTTCATTTTTTATTTTCATCGATGTTTATGTTGTCACGTATGATAACTGTGACGAGAGATTCTTTATCTCTCTATGTGGATTCTGTTCCGTCCGACTTTCCGATAACTTAATCCGGAAAGGAATTTGTGAGGGCGGGTAAATAAAGTGACGCGAAGACTAGAGAACTTGTAAAAGTACGCGCGTTACTGGCAACCAATCAGCGTTGAACTTTACCGCGCAGAATCTATTCTTGCCTAACCTACTCTGAGCCTCAACTTGCCTCTGTAAACTTTCGTGTCCAACTCTCAAGCATTATAAACCCACGTGGTTTCTTTTCTAAGTGCAATGTTTTCTTAAATAATTATAATTTTTTGTTACTTTCACGTAAATTTAAAACCTTAAATGTGTACATTAATTAAATAAATTTTTTGTAAGAAAGACTAATTTAGCTTAGTCTGAAGTGCAGAATTTTATATATAAAAGTATCATGGGGGTTACAAAACAATATTTGAGATATGTTCCTGGAGGCAACTTAAATTTAATCGCTGATTCAAATTGTAACATAATTTTTGTTACGTTAGAAGGTCAAGAAGGAAGATTTGTAGCAGTTGGTGCTTGTGAACATATTTACATTTGGGACCTTCGTCTAGGAGAAAAAGTATAGAAACGAAAATATTTTCTATGTTATTTTATGTTGACGCCAAATTTTAAATTATTATTTTACAGGTACAAGTCTTGTCTGGAGAAAAAGCTAATGTAACGTGCTTAGCTGCATCTCCCAATAAAAGGCAAATTGCTGCTGGTTATGATAATGGAACAGTCAAAATATTTGATTTACGCTCAGCAGAAAATGTAAGCGTATTTGCGGGACATCATTCTGGAGTCACATGTATGGCATATGACTATTTGGGCCATCGTTTGGTAACAGGATCAAAGGTAAATTTGTTTTGCATAAATATTTTTTAAAATTATAGAAGTACTTGTTTAAATATTCTCTTTTCCGTATGTATATCAGATACTAAAGAATATTTACTTGATAAATTATTCTAGCTAATTCATAAATTAAATTCTTTTAGCTAATAAAATGCTAATGACTTTTTCATTGAATAATTAAGTATTCATCTACAAAAACCATGAAAAATTTGTAAAGTGAATTAAATAATTGTATCTGGTACCTGTAGTTTTTCTACTAAAAGAATAATACCTGACATAAATAAATTATAGGCTATTATTAAATACAATAGAGATTTAGAGATTTACTGAAAATAAACCAACCTTCATTACTTTGCTGTAACAAATCTAGTGCAATCAGCATGTACTTTGTTAATTTTATCCATGCCTTCAGACTAAATTTATAAAAATTATTTTATGACTTGATGTTTTTCTTATAGCAAACCAACAAAAAAAAAGCATATTATTGTTAATTCTTATTATTACAAAAAAAATACAGTTCTTAAAAAAATTTACAAACATAAAATTCCATAGAAATGATTTTATCAAACTTTACAGTTTGTATAAAAAATTTGAATGTTTAACATTATTATATATTGTAACTATTAAATTATATAAATTGTATTTCAGGATACAGATGTCATAGTGTGGGATGTAGTAGCTGAAACTGGTATTTGCAGATTAGTTGGACATAAAGGAGTTATTACGAAAGTTGCTTTTATGAAAGAGCACAATATTATTATTAGTTCAAGTAAGGATACTTTTGTAAAATTTTGGGATCTTGATAATGAACACAATTTCAAAACACTTATCGGTCATCGATCAGAGGTAAATTTATAATTTTGTATAAACTTATAACTAAAATAAATAAATAAATAAATTATATAAAAATTATAATTATATAATCACATGCAATAAAATTTATAGGTTTGGGGCTTCACATTGGTCAAAGATGATCAATATTTATTGACTGGTTGTAATGATCGTGAGTTACATATCTGGAAAATTTATTTTGCTGATTCTCTAAAGCCTGATGGAATTTTAGAATTATCCAATTTAGTGTTAGAAGATGAGAATGACGATAGTGATATGGTATCTATAATCTTTTCATCAGATATTGAAATTTTCTATAATAATATTACATTTATCCCATATATAATTAATATGATTTCTATTTGTTTAGAAATATCCTTTACGTTGTGTAAAAATTGGCAATATTGTAAGAGTTAGTAAAGGACGAATAAACTCATTAATTGCAGATTATACCGGACAAATTGTTGGATGTCATGGTAATGATAATGTAATTGAATTATTTTACTTTTTATCTCAAGATGAAATAAAAAGTAAAAAATCAAAACGATTGGATAAATTAAAAAAAAAGGCTGTTAAGTAAGTAATTAATAAGAATTTGAAGCTTTTATTATTTTAACGATATTAATAAATAAACCAAATTTTTAATATAGTGATGAAAAAGCAAAAGAGCAATTACAAGAAGCAGAATTAGATACAATTTTAAGAGACCAAATTTGCAGACTGCCGGTCATAAAAATTTCAAGTAGAGTAAAAGCCATAGATCTTATTATGGGAAGAGCAGATGAACTTAGAGTAAGTTATTTTTTTTTTATATAACTAATCATAAAAAGTAATAAAAAATAATCCTCTTAACTTAATTAAAATAATTAACTTAATACAGATATCTACAGTTGTTAATAACAATACAATCGAACTTCATTCTGTAATAGTTACAGAAAAAAAGAATGCTGAATCTCAGTCTTTGAGGACACTCAGTTCTTATGGCCATCGCACTGATGTACGAGCTGTTTGTTTCAGCTCTGACAATTTAGCATTTGCTACAGTTAGTGGAGATTCAGTAAAATTATGGAATCGGTATGCGTTTAATTAAATTTATTAAAAATATGCAACTCTATAATAAATTGAAACCTATAAATCATATTTTATTTTATTTTTAATTTTAGACCTACACTAGCCTGTTTAAGAACTATAGAATGTGGGTACGCTTTAAGTGCTACATTTGTTCCTGGAGACAGACACTTAATAGTAGGTTTAAAAAGTGGAGAAATGTTAATTATGGATATTGCATCAGGAGATATTTTAGAACAAATACCTGCACATCAAAATGAATTATGGAGTGTAACATTATTACCCAGTTTAGTAAGTATTAATTAAATTGTAAATAAAGATATTCGAGAATTGGATGGATTCCTATCTTATCAACGTTGCAAGAAAAATAAATGAGCACTTTGCTAAGTTGTATACATTCGAAATGTTTCAACAAAATTTTCTCAATAAAAATAGGGAAATAATGAATAGAAGTTTATGAAAATAAATTTACAGAATACTTACGTGATCTCGTGATTTAAAATTATTATATATCATTTTAAACAATAAATTATGTTTAGTAAACTATTCAAATGTATTAAAATTGTATAATATTTATAGAAAGGTGTCGTCAGTGGAGGTGGAGATAAAACTGTAAAATTTTGGGAATTTGAGCTTGTTGTGGATCCAGAAAGTGAAAGTAAAGCAAAGGTGCTTTCTGTTGTACATTATAAAACTTTAAAGTTGGAAGAAAGTGTTCTATGTGTAAGAGTTTGCCCTAATAGTAGATTTATTGCTGTGGCATTGCTGGATTTAACAGTAAAAATTTTTTTCCTCAATACATTCAAAGTGAGTATAATATTATTACCTTATAATTTATAATTATCTTTACCAATTTATATAAAAAATATTTTACTAGGTCTAATTGAGGAAGCAATATATTTCTTGATAATAATTTTCTTCTTTTAATGAATTTCATAATGAAAAGGTGCACATGCTAAAAAGAATGATTATCTATTTGGCCTGTTTTTCAGAAAAACGAAATTTAATTTTTAGTTATAGTTTTCAATCTTATCTGATATATATATATATTTATAATCTAAAATTTATGCAATATATTTTATAGTTTATGCAACAATATATTGAAAATAGGTTTTCATTGAACATTTCCCCTTTTTTACAAAATATGCTTTATTTTAAAATCGCAAAAAAATCGTTTAAAATGTGTTTTTTATCATAGGAATATAAAGAGCACACTCAAAATAATGTAGTAATTTTTATCTCAAGATTAAAAGAACGAACATTTTTTTTCCATAGACCCTCTGATTATTAATTTCTCTATAACAGAAAAATAGATAAAAAATGTCATTTGGTACTCTCTAAAAACAAATAAATGATAAATGATAAACAAAAATTGGAAATGCAATAACTTTAACATTTACTTTTGTTTTTCAGTTTTTCGTCTCCCTTTATGGTCATAAGTTACCAGTGCTATGTATGGATATTTCTAGTGATTCGACTTTAATTGCAACTGGATCTGCTGATCGAAATATTAAAATTTGGGGTTTAGATTTTGGTGATTGTCACAAATCATTATTCGCACATGATGATTCTGTAACAGGAATAGCTTTTGTACCAAGGACTCACTATTTCTTCAGTTGTGGTAAAGATGGAAAAGTTAAGGAATGGGATGCAGATAGTTTCCAAAAAATTGTGACTTTACCTGTAAATATTTCATCTTAATTTTAATTTAATTTAAAAATCATACATTACTGCTATATAATGTTTATGTGTTATTAGGGTCATGCTGGGCAAGCTTTTAACTGTGCAGTATCACCTAATGGTGTATATGTTGCTTCTTGTGGATCTGATAAAGTTGTTCGATTGTATGAAAAAAGTGCAGAAATTTTAGTTCTTGAAGATGAAGCAGAAGAAGAAAGAGAAAAACAAGAAAATGAACTTGTAACAGGAGAAACAACAGCGGTTCATGGACAAAAGAATCAAATTTTACCTACCCGTAAAACTGTCAACAGTGAAAAAGCGGTAAGATACATTTTCAATCAAAGAATCTTATTTATGCATTATACAAAAATATTTGTTTTTATATTTTAAAGGCTGAACTAATTCTTGAGTGTTTGGATATATGCAAAGCATATAAGGAAGAATGTGCAACTGTAGTTCCACCTAATCCAATGCCACCTTTACCACTTTTGATGCAAGCATACAAATGCAGTACTGCTGAAGATTTACTACTAGAAACTGTAAAGCGGATTCGAGCAAGGTAGAGAAAGCAAATGATTACAAAAAATTTGATACAAATATGCATCAATTAATAATAATCATTCATTATTTATACAGTGATTTCGATGAAGCCTTATTTTTACTTCCATATTCTGCTGCCTGTGAGATTCTTCAAATGTTGCCTAGTTTACTGAAAAGTCAATACCAAGCAGAAATTGTAGCAAAACTGACATTGAGTTTAATTCAAGCCCATCATGGACCAATAGTGGCTAGTCAAGATTTATTACATCAAGTAGAGGAAATTAAGACACTAGCATTACAACAAATTTCTACCTTGAGGGTACAATAAAATTTTTTATGTTAAATATTTTTTGTTATAATACACATAAAAGCTTACAATTATAAAACATCTATTTGTTTAATTAATCTAGGACACTCTTGGATTCAATCTTTATGGTATGGCTTATATGCAGCGAGTAATTGAAGAAAAAGAAGGAATTCAATTATTCAGAGAGGCTACAAAAACTCAAAAGAAAAAAAATAGTAGAAGAAGAAATAAAGAAAAAGCTGTTAAAAGAGCTATTATGAGTTTATAAATATTGTAAAAAGTATCTTTTACTTGTACATAATAAAAAAAATTTTTTTATATAATATATACCTATTTTAATTTAATTTTTAATGTTTAGGCACAACCGCTGCACGGAAGTGCCTTATATTTTGCCTTATAACTCCAAAAATCACATATTCCAGCATAAAACCTATCGCGATAAAAATCAGTTTTTTCTTGATCCCAAAATTTAATTGATTTCGATAGTTTTCAATATAATTATCTTTGCTATTTTCCATCCATTGAATTCAATTGTAATTTTAAGAATACATATATTTATTCCTTTTAATTGATTTCAATAGTTAACATTAAAATTTATTTTTATTTATATTTTTATTACAGATTTTCAATTTATTCGATTTGTTGAAAAGTTTTTAAAGTCTTGAGTGCAAAATTGAAGAAGGTTACTTACCTTCATACGTCATATTTTATCACTTTTCTGTATAATATAAAATTATAAAAAGTCATTACCGTATTTTAAAAATGTTATTAATTTTTTTGCGAAATTAAGAGTGAATTTAGTAAATACAGATATTACAGATTAAATATAAATATTTTTTTTCTTTTTTTATTAAAAACTTAATGTTTTAGTGTAATACACAACCGATGCATTTACTCTATTAGTTTTAATACAACGAAATAATTAGCCAAGATATGAATTGATCGTTTTCCTATTTCAAATAACATTTTCTATCGCGTTTTTTAAGATTTTCAATAAATCTCAATTGATCTACCTAACAGCTTAAGCTCCTGTTTTTCACGCTTTATTGAATTGAATTAATTTCTTTATTCAATTGATTTCTATTATATACAATAACAAAACAAGAAACCTCATTCAGATCAATCACATTTTTTTTATCATTGATTTCAATTGATCATTTTCAGCATTGAAAAGGGATTTATTAGGATTGTCAAATGTTCGGTGATTCGTAGCCTTTTAGATATAACGCGCAGAAGATACTACTTTAGAAAGTATATCAAGGCGATCTTTACCAGCACCAGAATCGATTTCTGTTTCGGGACTAGGTAGCGTGCACTAACAAAACAGTCATTGATATAGAGACTCGACCGGTTGAGCTTAACAGCGATGTTCCAGGTGGAGGTGTTGGTAATAGTTACGCGCGTTAAGAGAAGGGTCAAGTACCCATCTTACGAAAGAAATGCCACTTTGGCAGCTCTTTGCGAGGCACTCATCAATTTTAACTTGGTAGCAAGATGTAGATAATTCTGGACGTGAGATTTAGTAAATCAACCAAATTCCGGGGCACTGAGGGATATACGGCAACGCGTTAGAGCGGATACATTGGCTAATGGAGGGACTAAATCTCCATGTATCAACAGAGGCGGTGACCCATGAATGAATTGCCGATAGGCCCGACTACGGTCTTGTCATTATGTACAGAATATTGATTTTCATTTGATCGGCCCGAGCGACAGAAAATGTTGTCGTATACCGGTATAGCTTGTCGTATTTTGTTAATAAAATTATATTGCGATACTGGTCGAATGTAATATTACATTAATTTGGAAAAATGTTAAGATCTTTTATTAAATAAAACAGCTCAAGTAGAATATACACTTACTGTGGCTATACAATGAAAGGTCAAAATAAATTGAAATTCAGCATTGGAGATAGTACCTTCTTCGAGCCCCCCGCCGAGATAGTACCTCGTTTCTACTCAACCGTCGATTTATAGTTTATTTATTTTATATTTCTCAAATTTGGATTACTTTGCCAATTGACTCTAAATTGTCTTTTTTAGAAATCATCGGTGAAAAATGTAATATGTCCACTTACGAGTTGTGGATCGTAATCAGTGCAAGCCTTCTTTCGTATAAAGGTAAGCTTGGTGCAATGTCGCGAGAAAGGTCAGGGAATAAGGAAGGAAGATACAATGTTTCAGTAATTAAAAAAAAGAACACTCGTAGAAAAAAAGCGCATTTAAGTTGTCTAAATCGTGTAGGTAAATAACGATTGAAACCCATGTACCACAGGTTAATTAAAAAAAGTCAGTCATTTAATTCGATTAAAATTAGTCACGATCGGTATTTCAATTGAAGTTGATTGGCAAGTATCGAAAAAGTATCGATTCAGTTTAATTGTTAAAACGTCATTTAATACGACTTAAAAGTCATCTTTCATATAGAGTAATTAAAGTTGAAAAAATTAATATTAGTTTTTTGTATAATAAAACCGACTATATTCAAACTAGATTAAATGCCATTAATTTTTGATCAATCAAATAAGAGAAGTTGGATTAAATTTAAAAAAAAAGAAACATTTACATGAAATTTAATCGGCTTGTACCGAGAATGTCTTTAAGTATTTTTCAATGTGATTAGCGCTTGGTGGCGCTTAACATTGGCAAGTGGCTCGGTCCTACCACGGTTATAACATACAAGAACCATCAACTGCTTATTTATCCAATTCCAATCCATAGATCCGCAATCCAATAATGATTAAAGAAATTTAGTTTGAATTCCATCGAAAATGTAATTGAGTATTATAAACCCAACCCATTTAATACTAATAATATTTAATTCTGTTCGATTAAAAACCATTTTGATTATAAAAAAAACCATATTGAAAATATTACGACATATTGAAAAGAATTTATTCTAATACGTAAAATTATGAATAAAAACCGGTATAGCATTGTTACACATTCGCGAAATCGACGTATGCACAAATACAATAAACCTCGATTAATTAGCGTATTTTATAATTAAATCCGATTAAGAACAATTTATTTACATGTAAAAACCAGATAATAGTTGCGTGAGCTGCACAATAACAGGAATATCTATACAGCTAATAAATTTCATAGCTCAGAGAATCCAGTCAATTAGGTAAAAATGCGTCGACGATGGCCTGCATAACGCTAGGAACGTTTTTTGCTCTTTAGCTCGGGAAGAAAAAGAAAAACAATTACCGCGGGCCAACAGAATAGACGAGGGGGATTTGCTCAAGGAACAGCATCAGCCGACTATAAATACGCGTTACGGTGTGTCGGTTCCCCGAGTAAAAAAGTGGAAGTATAATATACGGAAGACGCGGGTACCGCGAAGGTTGCGGTGATACACACACTCGCACACAGTATTATATAGAAGCCGTGCATTCGGCGCTGCAGGTATATGGGCGATATCGGGAGGGGAGGGGGGGGGGGACCGCCAGCGGGGATAATACACGGTCCTTGGCCTTTGGAGCAGCGAGCGTGAATGTCGAAGGTTGGCTCAATGGACGATGTATACATGTATATACACACCTGTATATAGAATACAATGTACAAGGTATATATATATATGTCGGCGGGGGCCTGACGTCACGCGGCACGAGCGACGGCGCCATACGGCTGGCAATCGATGGACCAGTAGGCGAATTTTCGCCCACCGACGTCTCTCTCTCTCTCTCTCTCTCTCTCTCTCTGTCTCGCGTGCTCGGTCCGCGATCCATGCCAGGGCGCTTGCGTGCTCGGGTCGGCCGCTGCACCACGAGAGAGCGAGAGAGCGAGCGAGAGAGAGTGAGAGAGAGGGAGTATAGGTCACTTTTCCTCGCGGTGTCACGTCGAGAGTCGCGGCGGAGCTGCAGCAGCAGTTTCCCGACGACACCCGCTTATCAAGGATCGGACATCGACGAACAATCCCCGGACGAGAAGACAATGGCCTCGCGCCGTGAGGGCCGCCGGGCGACGATCGTGACGCGCGATCCTGACCTCGCCGTCGTATCTTAGCTACATTACACGCGAGATATCGCGCATCGTGAAGCTCGCGAACGAGAGAAAAAAAAGGGGACGTCCGTCATCCCGCGGTCCCCTGTATATACATAACTTTTTCTTTTCTTCCATTGGGCTTATTTTGTTTTTGGGTATTCCCGAGTACTCGGCGGTTCCGCTGCTCCTTGATCGCCGTTGCCGTGCCCGAGTCCCGCGTATACAGCCCTCGGGAAGAGTAAAGTGCCGGCGTCTGGAGCACGCCGCTGTTACACTTTTAACCGAGTCAGTCTCCCCCCCCGAAGGTTATTAGGCTGGTATACGCAGGAGAGGAGTGCAGCAGCAGACGCGCCGATAGGATAAGAGAAGCGTCGCTCGTATATATAGGGGCTCTTGAGCAGATTCGATAATCGATCATTAAATAGGATGGAAAATCGGGCCACGACGAGCCGCGACGTGCGCGTGTGAGGAGAAGGAGGTCGTGTGCCGCCTGCGACCACTGGCTGAACTCCAGGCCTGCCGCACCTCGAGCCTCGCGGCCCCTGGATAACATCGCTGTCGTCGTTATACGCCGCTCGAGGCGCGTATCACCTCCGCAGCCTCCGCGCTAGAGGATCCACCGGCAGCGCTACTGCACCTTAAATGTCATCCTGGATGAAGTCGCCGTATATAATGAAACTGCAGCTGCTCGTCATCGAGACAGACTACTGCTGGAGGAAAGCTTTGCTTAGGTGAGGACTGTGTATATGCGTTATATATATATATATATATATATATATGTGTGTATGCAGGCATGGTTTGAAGGAGCGCGCGTGGTTATCTCTGGCAGCTCTTCTCCGTGTACAGCTGTATTGTACACGCTCCGGACTGATTTAGAACCCCACGCCGTAGAGCTGCTGGCTCCCGAATGTATATAGGACGACCGAAAGCACGCGACCACTGTATTCCCTCTGATTCGGTCGATCGATTTTTCGCGATACCACCGCGGTTTCATTCAGCCGCGCAAGCTTTTACTCAATGGGACGCCCCCGTCATCCTTACCTTGAGCGATCATTTGCTCGCGCAACTGCCGATATATCTGGCTCGACGCTTAAATATCCTTCGTAAATAAGCGCTTGTTAAGCATTGTTGAGGAAACCGTTATTTGTATCAATTTGTATGTGCACAGTTGGTGTAGGAAAAATCAATGCGGAAAAATGTGCGCCGCGCCGCTGCTACCACTAGAGAAAGAGAGAGAGAGAGAGAGAAAAAGAACAGATATGGCTGCTGCGTATCCTATACATATGTATTCTAAAAATAGAGAAATCAAAGAGAGCCAGAGAGTCGCCGCTGCTCGCTCGCTCCCCTATAAATTCGTACTTTGGCGCCACGTCGCTTCTCTTGTGACTTAATCAGTTTCTCTCTACTGGCGCTGCTGCTATATGCTCTATCCGATGTTAAAGTGCGCCAAGTAATCCATTTGGGATTTTCCGGAATTTCGCGCTAAACCCATTTAATACTGCGCTCCTGCTACTGCTGCTGCTGCTGCTGCAGTTCTCTTCGTGATGCATTGCCTTTTCGAGACTATTCGTTTACGAATGATGGTTTATGTACGATATTTCTCATGCGCTCGGGAGAGAATTATAATGCCAAAATTGAAACAGAACTCCTCGCTTTTACCATTTAATTTATGATCTCGCTATATTCGCTGTTTGATAGAGGATTAAAATGTGTATAAAGTTTATGATAATGGCTCTCGCGTATACGCACTCTTTTAAAATCAACATAATATGTTTAATTTGATTTTCCGAATAAATTGTAAACTGTATAGAATACGTACACTTGAATAAAAACATTTGGATTATCTGCAAATTACTTTGTGATGCATAGACGCTGGAATTTGTTTAATTGCAAGTTACACTATCTTTTATTGCGGTACGGTCGTAAAAAATATCTATAATTATTCAACTTGTGCGCAGTTCCGCACATTGCTGTATCTCCATCTTTTTTAATACATTTTTCACCTTGATGTGATCGTCGCTCTCCCGCAATAAAAAGAAAAACTATTTTTACGCCAATCGCAGACACTTGTAACGTAATCAAAATTGATATTACTGGCACGATGAAGCATAGTCTTCTTCAAATATTGCGATCGATAATAAACGAACGAGAGAGAACCACTCAAAGTTTTAATTCACGATTATTTATTCATTCCGCAAAATGAAATCCAATCAACTATACCAGTATACCAAATTAACAAAGAAAAAGGCGCACTGCATTAATTATTACATCCGCTGTAGGACGGCATTACATATTATAAATGAAGCATATTCTCCGTTTATTTTTTTTTATACATCGTTCCTTAAAGTTCATGATAATTTACTAGACTGCAAGATTCCAATAAAGGGCGCTCATGTGCACATTGACCTATAAAACACATACTCTCTCGAGTGCGAACCAGTGCACCTGCACTAACCGGGAAAATGCATCAGGTGTTGCCGCACCCATTTCAATGATTTTGTTTATATTTTCCTGCCCCCATAATAAGAGAAACGTTCGTTTTTTTTCCTACACTCGCTAGGATTAAAGGATAAGGATTATTTTTAGAACTCAATATTTTTTTATATTCGATATACACTTGGATTCAGTTACGTACTATCGTAAGTGAATTACACCTCAAGTAAGTGTGTATCTAATGTCTTCTAAAGAGCAGCCATCACAGTCGATACTATAGTTATATCATTCAAACGACATAGGTATATAATGGGTATCCTTATGTACACAATTGTATGAAGTTTATCAACATCATTAATTTTATGATTGCACGATGTCACTACAAACCAACACTATCATCATATAATTTATCTACTAAACTATAGTAATAGTTTTAATAATTTCCGACATAAGATCATATTTATCGTATAATTAAATGCAAATTTGACCATTTATAATAATATAAAATATTGTAAATTATAAAAAAAAAAGTGTGGTTCTTAAAACTGAAATAAGATTTCTATAATGCATTTGCGATTTATTAATAATATTTTGGTTTAAATAAAAGACAGCTCTAAGTAAAACCAGATAGAATTACAAAAAAAATGAAATTCCTTATAATTATATTTATTAAATAATTTAAAAGCTTATCGCACCTTCGCAATTTCATGAATCAAATAGTATTTATTCGTTGACAAACGATTGTCATCTATTAGTGTAATTTTAATAGAAAAGTGACTTCATTATACTGGATCAAATGACACATTATATATCTTTCACATATGGAAGCATAATATTAGATTAGCAGCATAAGTATTCATATTCATACGCGTTGAGAAATAAAAACATATTCACACACAAAGTACTTATTAGTTTACCGATACAGTCATACGCAACAAAGAAGAAAAATTTCACAAGACTCTTTAATAATGAAGCAGATTACGTACCTTTAAAATTTTTTAAATAAAATTAAATTAAATAAGCTGCTTATACAATGGATTTATGAGAACAATTAAAAAATAATAAAAATATTCCTGAACTAAAAATATAATTTTTTAAAACTTAAATTAGGTAAAATCATTGTATAATTAATGCTGCACAAAATAGAGAAAGAATAACCAACCAACTAAACAGAAAATAATTATAATCAAATTCTCTATTTGAATTATAATTTTCGATTTGAAGACAGACAGTCCAGCTTAGCTTTGATTGTCAACTCAAATCGCATTGTTTCGACTCATTCGAGTCGCATTGCTAACTCAAAAATCATTTCGTTTTTATCATAGTTTTAAGTCAAATTGCCAGAATAAATTGTCTAAATATAGTTCTATGGTTCATCAAAAATAGATGTTGCAATAACAATCGGCATCTTGGATTATACTTTTTTTTAGTTAATATTTTAATGGTTCGTATAAAAAAGTTAAGTGCATCTATCCCTTATCGTTTTTCAATATAATAAAGATTAGAAAAGCCACTTCAATTTATGTTGCGTCACGATTGTACACATTTGTGACGTAACGCAAAATTACGGGTATATCTATATTCATAAAAAGTACTAATTTTAAAACCCTACAACTTTTTAAAATATTGATATTGTTATCTAAAGATATTGTTTATGACAAGTCTTAAAAAGATCTATATATTTATAACTTTTTAAAGTATTGAGAGTGCGTTACCTAAAAGAATACTATATGTATATACTAATATTACTATTAGATAAAACAAGTTATTAAATTTATTTAAAAAAAAAAGAAAATTATTTATCTATAACAATTACTTAAGATTAAATGTTAATTTACAAGTTTCTACTTATTTTATATAATATACAAAATACCTGTATAAAATAATTTCCTGTATTATGATTTATCTTGAATATTAAAAGCAATTATTGAAGAATGTAAAGAGGGTGGAACAATCAATACAATAAATCTACAGAATGTGATATCACGAGAGAAAATAAGTTCTGATGGACCAACAATGTTGCAGTTGCTAGCTCTGAATCATATACACAGAGATTTCTTTTTAATGACACATATATTTAGTTCACGTATGAATCATTCAAGAACGTTATTTTTTTTTCTTTCATCGTTGCGTATTTGCGACCCTTCTTCTAATATAGCATACCTGCACCATCACTTTTATCTAAGAATAATTATGACCTCGTTTTGCACACGCTTTTATTGAGCACTCGAAAAAATTGTCTTTCGTAGAAATATAATCGTATAATGAAATATTTACATAGCATTTACATTATTTTACTATAATAAACTGGCGATAGAAGCAGTGAAAAAGAATCATTTAAAATTTACAAGTGCTCGGGTGATATTATAGTAAGTTCGTAACTAGGTATCGTGTATAATCGAAATAAAATTGTGCCAGCGCTGACAAGTCTCAAATTCTTCGTTGATTACTCGATCGTATCTTTTTCTCTGAAAGTCTTTTTTCTGAACTGATGTAATAGTCAAGGCGAACAAGTGGTTCAGGCTTAATCAGCATCCATATATATATATATATATATATATGTTTTAAATAATGTGCATGGTTCTAATGATCTCATTCCACTGCAACAGGGAAATGGAAGTTTAAACTTATATGCCTGATATGAACAAAGTTTTTTAATTAATTATTTAAAGCTTACACACGCTTTTTAACGCATGACTCAAAATCTTATTAGTTACACATTTATCGGATATAGTAATCGGCTGCTGACATTCTCCAACTATATATATATATATACATATACACAATACTGTGCGTAATTTAAAGTGCGCACAAGCTGATCATTCGTACGCCCGTTTACCTTGGATACTACTTCAGGTCAAATGTAAGGTCTTTCAATGACCATGAGGTTGTGAAGAAACTAATGAAAATTTTAAAGTCCGGACTGCAAGTCCCAATAACCCAAATTACATATCCAGCATATATAATTAAATTTTTCTTCTTTTATTTCTGTCTTCCTACTCGTATACAAATAATAATCTTTTTAATGGTATATTTTATATATAAAATTTTAAATTATTTACTCAACCTTTTTGGCTACTTTATCCAGTATTTTGAAAATAATGTGAAAGTATAATTTTGCTAGATTAGTTAATTCTTTACTTTATTTTTTGAAAAAAAAAGACAACGTAGAAAACATGTATAAAAAAATCTATAGATATAGATTATGAGTTTAATATTTACAATTGAAACAAGCTATTATATTACATTTCAATGTAGATTCGTGCCTATCTTAAATAAACCTATATCGATTATTTAATTCAAGCAAAAGGTCTTTAAGAGTACTTATCATGTTATCAAAATAAAAATAATTAGTTTACGTACTTTAAGCGCATTAAAATATTATAAGATTTATTCGTTTATTTACACTATTTTATATATAGAATATCTATTTGTATAAATATTCTCCATAACAGGAACTATTACAGCTATCAAAGTAATAAATTAAATTTGTTAAATTCTGTTTTCAACATTTGATTTATGAGTTCATATTTTTTTAGATTATGAATGTTTTAAAAATCATACGTATGAATAAATTAAATTTCACTATAGCATGAAATAAAATTTCATTGTATTTGATAGAGTTTTTAAGAAAAACATTTATTTCAAACAAATACGTAAAAGATATTTCCAATATTAAAAATGAAATTTATAACATAAAATCACCAACACATATTCAAATACTTTAAGACTATACACGAGAAGTTAATAAAATAGAATGTCAGAAACATATTGTTCGTGCAACTTTACAGTAGCGATGGATATGTTTTCATATTAATTTATTTCATTTACAAGTTTCTTATATACTATGTAAATCATGCCGTTTAAGAAATTATAGTTGTAAATGCAATTAAAATTTGAATTTGCACACATAAAAATTAGTTTTATACACGTTTTCTAAAGATAAAATATAATATCATGTTATAAACATTTTATGAAGGCACTTTTATGTAAAAAAACGTACACTTTATTGCTAAATAATTCTATAAAATTTAATACTTTACGAGGTAACTTTTAATAGTTTCCGTATTTATTTATTGTTATTGACTAACTAAAAATACAAATAATCTAAATATCAGATTATAACCGAGCATAATTTTAACATTTCACTTGGACCTCGCATTGATTCGATCTAACGTTTAGTAATTCCTTGCGAAAGTTATCTGAATAACGAACGGTTGATGTAATGATGCAGTGGACAGTTTTCAATCAATTCACAATAAATTAATTTTATTACATACCAATAATATAATAATTTACACTTACAAAACCTGCTTCAACATATTTTGTGCTCTTATATATTATTATTCTTTTTTTCAATTTGTATTTTCTTTATCAGCTTTTTTCTTATCAAGTATCTAACTGTATAAAGTATACAATGTTCAAATGAATACTTATGTAATATTGCAAAACATCTTACTGTAAACTACTGGGTGGGAGAATAGCAGTACGTAAATTATGCAATTTACTGTTCCATTTGTTTATACATACGTATAATGCACTTTTTACAATGTTACAGTTATTTCGGCTCTTGTTATTCAGACTTTGAAGAAAATAGCTCACAAAAGCTATACGTAAAACAGTTGTCGAACGTGGTTTTAATTGAGTTTCAAATACCCGATGTAATATATTAGCGAATGACAAGTAAAAATCATAAATATCATATAACAAAAATGATGGCGTTATTATCCACTACTCGGTTACATAATGAAGATGCATCAAGAAGACTCCTCGCAAGACTCTATAAGCATTTTCGCAGCATTCTGATAATATTACGTGAAAAACGTGTCAATGTCACGTTATAATAAAAGAATGCTGCACAAGCGAGAGACAGAATTTACCTTAGCGTAATTTTATAATCTCATCAACGCGTGGTAAAAAAGGGTTAATTTTTAGCTCTCGGATTATTGCATTTTCCCAGATAGACACGAACATCTCTAACTTTTCGTAATTACACTCCGCTATACAAGTGATAAAAGCATACAGGTGCGATGAACCGTGTCCCATCGAAACCGCGACGTTCCTCCGCCAAAAATCCCAGAAATAAAAATAACGCACAGATCTGTTTTGGCATACCTCGTCATCGGCAGGAAGCACAAAATAGCGTTTTTTTTTTCATTTTTCCTTGCCTTTTTCGTTTCAATTGCATTTAAATGCACGTTAATCATCCTCTTGCGTAACCATAGCTCCATTGTGCGCTTTAAATTTACCGCACACGTTCATTTTTTTTCCTTTTCCTTACGCCGCGGCTGATGCACCGAGCGCCCGGCAAATTGCTATCTATAAAAATGGCTTTAACTGCTTGAAACAAAGCGAGAAGAAGCAAAACTCGCGTGTCTTGTACAAGTTTCGGCCGAAAGCCACCGTCAAGCTATTACTCGGGCGCGGACATTATGATGTATACAGTTCTCCTCGATCGTTCATTTATCCGATAATTCAACGGCACACGCACGCGACGCATTATTCCCACCTAGACGAAACAAGTCCCCATTACTTATACATCCGCCAGGTTAATCACCCGTGGCAGTTCGTCCACCTTGGCCCTACAGTTACAAGAGCCAAACCCCCTTTTCCCCGGGGCTAATTAAGGCTCGTTAGTCGAGACGCACCCCCGCGTGTCCTTTTGAGCCGGTCTTCATAAGGCGTCATCCTCGCGCGGCTAAAGCACGGAGCGCGGCGCGTGTATAGAGCTGTTGCAGCGGCCGCGTAAAACTGTCGGCGACGCGCGGCTCACCAGTACGCGCCAGACTTCCTCAGCGTCTGGACGCTCCGATCGCGCCGCGCGACTCTATCGTGGTCTCGTATCCGCACGCGCTAGGACTGTTTTGTATACGTGTGTAGAGACCGGCAACCGGTCGGTCGTTTGTTTGTTTGTTTTTTTTTGTTGTTCTGTATCGGCAGGTTCGATCGGCGCGCACTGTTTCTCCTTTATTTTAAGAGCCTTAATGCTCTCAAAGCGCAAGGTGAGTCGGTGTTTTATTTTTAGTGGCGCGTTATAACGCACACTCTCGCTCGCGGCAAGCTTACAGTGGCAGTGCGATGTGTAGTGGACGCGTGGCTAGGGCGATTTCTTTCCCAAATCAATAACGATGTTTGGCGGCTGAGCCGTATACGAGCATGCAAATATTGTGCAGCGGTGCGTCGAGCTCTCGATCATTTCCACGATTGTTGTTGTTGCCGGTGACGACGATGATCCTTGAGGGATAGGAGTAGGTGCGAGCGTTACATATACGAGCGTAGGCCGCGGCTCGGAATGTTTATCCCTCTTATGTGCGGCGCATAATGTTGTTTTGCCGAGAGAGAGAGAGAGAGAGAACGCGAGGAATTCGCGCTGCAGCTGCTAGCGCTATAAGTGCAGTGTGCCATCGATGCCACGGCACGCGCATATGCTTCTTTCTACCTACAGTCGCGGTTTAATCATTTCTCGAATAGACACTATTTTGCATACGCTTGTACTTATACTGGAATGGTGTACCGGGTATATATATATGACACTTGGATCGAGCGGCGAGTCGCGGGCGAGATCACCGTTCACTTTTGCATGACTCACGCGCGCCGCTGAGACTCTTAGGAAATCCGGCGATGCATCCTAATCGCATTTCCGTCGGCTTTTCTAACTGCACGCACAAGAGAGAGCGTGCAAAAAAGCCTTACAAAATCATTGCCACAGCCCCGCGCTTTTGCGCTACACGCATTGGAAATACACGTCATTCGGAGAATGGCGCTCTGCTCGAATACGCGCGACTTGTGCTTCGAATGTAATACAATAGCTAATCTGTATTATGTCTATATATTATACCCGAACTAAGTCCATCAATGGATACCTTTATCTTATCGATGTATATTCGTATACCTACGTATAACGCGAAAGCGAGAGATTATAAAAAATATCTCGTTACCTACATATAGCTGCTGTATAACGTCGTTTAAATCAGTCCCATTGTAGTGTGTGGATGATACGCTTTTGAAAAAATCACAAACTGAATCATTTGTAAGTCGCGCATAATTACTATATTTGCATAAATTGAAATTGTGTCTTTAGAATTGAAACGGTGGCGCGAGCGCACAAAGAAACATTAAACACCTATTATAACTTATGCAGTCTTTTGCGAACACGGCATAGAATCGAGATAAGACCGATAGAATCCAGTCGTATATATTTATTCTATTCTCACTGAGACGGTCTTGAATGCGAAAGTTAAGAGAACCGGCACAGAAAACAATTTAGGCTACTTTGACGCTTGCATAAAAATAACTAGTCACGTACATCTTCTAATTTATGCTTTCAATTCAATCTTCGTTAAATACACGCCTAGTAAGTATTTCAGTATGAAAAAAAGGAAACAATTTTTTTTTAGTTACCGCCGTTACCGGTGTGTTACATAATAGTTTGTTTTTCTTTAGCACCTCGGTAACATCCTCAATTATTTATTACGATTATACAAAGCATCGATTTAAACGCATTTAATTATTAGTATATGTTTGAACGCAAGTCACACCTCTAGCGTAAACTTGCGAGTCTCCTGGAACTTATTTATTTTGCATTTAGCTTTACCATAATATAAATAAACGAGTATTTTAAATGAATTGAACAAAAAACGATATTACAAAAGACATGCACAAAGACATTGCATAAAAATATTGATTTGCTTTATTTATTATGAAACGGCAAAAAAGCAAAGTGACGATGTTACCGAAGACCATTAGGTAATAAATATATAACTACTCACGATAATGTTTAAAAACTCAATTTTCCTTGATCTAAATATTTCGTTTCTATATCTAATTTAAAATTTAAAATATACATTTCACACACTCAAAAGTATACTTAAAACATGATTAATAAACTATTAGAAAACTTTAAAAACTTATGTGGGCAGTTTATGGAAGTGCCATAAGAGTTCGGAATAAAAGAAACTATAGCATGATTACCTAGGTACAGTCTGAAGTTTTTAAATGGTTTAAAAAGAACTTTTAAAAAATATTTTTCCTGGAATTTTACATCAATGTATACGACAAAGATAGGCATAAATACAATACATTAATACATACAACACATGCATGTTTTATAGTGTAGAAAAGTCTCGAAATTATCTACAAACAGAAAAAGGCAATTTAAATCACAATTTGAAATGAATTTTTATTTTTTAATAAAACGTAGACATTTTATTTTTATTTCCTTTCTTGAGTAATCTCCGAAGCTGCCTGTTTCACCAACATTAGGTTTTTTAACTTCTTTCTTTAATAAATTATATAGCCTATTGACTAAAAACTATAGGAAATATAAGAGATAATGTAAAAAAAACACGACGCAATTCTAGCTTCAAAATGACTTTTGAACGAAAAATATTATACCCTTTTGTAATTTATCGGTATTTCCAGCGATGATAGTATGAAGTGCTCGGCTATGAGTGCTTCATACTATCATTATTTATAGTTTCGAGTCAATGGGTTTATTTATGATGAAAAAAGTGTGAAAAACTCGTGGGGTTTACACGTTACGCGGTCGGGAAATTTCAATTGATCTCCTGTGTCGCTTAAGCTATTTGTAAGCTATTGATAAGCTATTTATTACTGTTTATGACTTGTGATAAAAGATATTTAAAATTGCAGAACTATAATCATTTAATGATACTTAGATATATATGTTTGGATTCATATACACATAAAGTAAAGTGAATTCGTAAATTATTTTACTTTACTTACATATTTATCAATTTTAATTAATTTTTCAGATAAAATTTTGCAGTATTCAGTATTACATTATGTATTTACAGTTATAGTACTTGCAAGTAGATTGTAATATTGAATAAAATCAGCGAGAAAGTTACTTTTTGAAAACTTAACGTTAAATTCTATTGGTTTAAAAATTTCATGCTCAGAATTGTATACATAGTATATCAAATCAGATAGATTATAGATTAGATAGATTATATCTCGTATGTCTTATCGGGTAGTAAGTAATTTTGTTTCAAATATTAATTTGTATATCAAAATGTAACAAAGTTGTAGCCAATAACTCCAAAATAAGTTTTTAAACTTTGTACAAATATTAATTTACAAAAGGCAATAATAATTAAGGTAAAATACATTTTAACAATTCAGTAAAACGATATACATATTCAAGAAAATTTAACGTTTTCATTTTGATATTATTAAATGTACCTAATTTATGTCCTGTTATTGTGTATAAGTAAAAAGTGATAAAATATCTAAAAATAACTGAACAGTCATCTGTTATGATTATTACCTATATCGAGAATTTTAAAAGCTGCGCTGAAAATTGCGCCACTAGCGACAAACTCGCTAAGCTCCGAAGCCAAACATTGAAATACCCTATGGGCTATGTCCCTATAATAAATAAGTCAAATCAATTAAATAGCTCAATCTTATTATGATTTACAAGGAATACTACTTTGCCCTTTGGAATCTTTTTATTTCTCTAGTCGCGAGTCGCAACTCTAATCAGTATATTCACGCTTACACGTGATTTTGTATAGCCAATCTCAATAGACTAAACTATAGGTATAGTCATGTAGAGACAGTAGATCACTTGCTGGCGGCCATTTTAGTTATTAAACTATTCACTGTATAGAATATACATTCGTGTGTCAGCACTCCCCGCGCGCGGAGTATAGATGATTAATGTATATTGAATGTTGAATGTGTGTAGTACTCAGTAGTAGTAGCGTAAAAAACGGTACTGGCAAGACGGAAAAGCAACTGTTTGTACTGTCAACTGTCCGGCGTCCGCACAGTTCACACACTTGTTCTCTTGTCCTGTCTCGTTGTTCCCTCTGTTTGAGTGTAATCCGCGCAAAGCGAAAAGCTGGATATAGGAAAAGTAAAGCGAATAAAGCGTAGCACAGATGAGAGGCGCCGTTCTATACTACCGATTCCGCGGCGGGTTCGTGTCGTTTTTCTCTATGTCGGTGCAGGTGCACCCGATGTGTACTCGTCGAGCGTGAATAAGCACGTCAGCGCCCCCAGAGCCCAGACAGACAACATATCTGCGCCGTCGTCGACGCGCGCTCGTGTACAGAACAGCAGCAGCGGAGCAGCACACGTCGCGAGTCGCGAGTCGGCGGATTATTTAGTGAACTCTCCGCCGTCATGATCGTCGTCGCGTTCACGCGCGAATTAATTAATCCCTATAAAGGAGAATAGCACGAGTAGTTGTTCAGAAAAACGTAAAGGAGGAAGCGACGATTAAGATTTCAACACCGCTTGCTAGTTGTGAGTCGAAGCGTCGTCGCCGTCGCCGTCGCCGTCGCCGTCGCCGCCGCCGTTCCTCGGAAAGAGACACAGAAAGCGCGAGAGAGAAAGAGAGCGAAAAAAGGGGCAGTGTTATACAGGAAGTTCGCGCTTGTGAAATGACTCTGCGTCGGATGAAAAGAGTTACCGGAGCTGAAAGGAAGCAAGGTGTACGCGGGGCTCGAAATTCCAGTGTTCATGTAAAATTCTAAGCCACCAAAAGCCAAGCCAACAAAATCTTTAGATCGTGTTTTATACATGCACCCACACACACGTATACTCCCTCGAAATCTTTTATAGAAACACAAATTTGGTTAGTTCTTTCTCGCGTTTTTTTTTCAACGCTCATAATACATACATTACTTATATATCTACATATGTAAACGTTGCTTGTGCCTCTTTTTCTCTCCCGATCTTCCTATCCTCTCTCGTTTAGTCGTACTCTCGTAAGTGTATGTGCATTCGTGTTTCTATCTTTGTCTGCCAGCTGCCTATATAATAGCTTCTCTCTTTCTCGCTTCTTCAAACGCACCTATCATCGTTTTTGTTGTCTAATCGTCACTGTTCGTGGAATGTTCTTGTATTTACGCCTTGCTGTTCAAGCAGCTTTAGAGAGGGGCGAGCAATTGTGAGAGAGGGAGAGAGTGCGAGTTTAGAGTGAGAGAGAGAGAGAGAGAGAGAGAGAAAATATTATACGGCCAGGCGAGCGACACGGAGAGTAAAGCATACAAGTACGAGAGAGAGAAGGAAAACGAAAGAGGAGTGCTCGAGAATGACTATATGGTTATGTTTTGCTGCCCAATTACGTAGCTTGCACGTCTGGTAGTATCAGCAGTCAGTGACGAGTAGAGCGTGAGTGAGAGAGAAAGAGTGACAGAATAATATAGTGTCGGTGACCAGGCTCGGTGTGTGCGTATGAGTAAAAATGCATAAATTAAGGCTACCCGTCAAGGTCGAATTGCCTGCTGCATTGACAAGGTATGGGGAAGCCTGATTATCAGTTATTCCTACACCTACACACCTTAGCCCGATAACGTATTGCCGTCTATCGTCGCACTTATAAACCGCTGCTTTTTCTTTACTCACCCATTTAGTATGCACTTGATACACTATTTTTTGCACGCCGTACAGCTTCAAATATTTGTCAACTCCAAAATTACTGCTGACTATTCGAGTTCCTCACTCAAACTCTTTAACTTCAATGCTTTCACATTAAGTGTCAATCTGTTATAGTTTGGCATTCCCATTTTCATGCAGCAGCTGTCTTTACTTGTACTGTAATCTTTGTAAAATCACAGGAGAAAAGTCGAGTGTCGAACATTGGATAATCACTGTGATTTCGGAGTTAGAAAGACGCATGCGAGTGAGACATGTGTTTGTTATCAACAATGTCCAAGACTGAGATAATGAAGTTCATTGTACCAATTGTGAAATTACATCAAATAAAAAAGTTTATCAAGAATGAAAGACCTAAGCATGTTGTCTTGCTCAGAATATTAATATGAATTTCAAAACATGCCAACATACAATGTCTTGCTACGGCGGTTCATGTCGACAATTATCTTATGCACCACATTAATATTTAAGTGGTTGACACTTAAACTTTTTACACGGCATGCAGTTGCTTGTCAACCTGTAGCAGGAGAGTAAGTAACGGCATGCAGACCATGTTCTAGTAGCTTCTCAGATGTCATAAAGTCGTAATCCTCTTGATTGTTTTTATAGAGCAGAGTGACATTTTTTCTTGTTTCAAAATTTTTAGTTATCCCTGACCAATGACCAATTGCTTTTATGTGTCTGCAAGTTTAGAAATATCAGCATCAGATATTTTATCTCTACTGATAAAAAAGCACTACAACCAATGTGGCTCGGACATATTAAAAAATTACAAAGAATTTCATATTTATACTTTTTAATAAATTCATTTCAATTCTAACCCTCATAAAATTTTTCATTATATTAATCAAGTTCATTATTTAATAATAAAAAAAAAACTAGTTTTAAATAAAAAATATGTTGTTTATTAATTGATGCAATTAACTTATTAAATTAACAAAGAATGATAAATATTTAAAATGGACATACCATTGCAACTGTAAAGGTCTAGTTGATTAAGAAAGTGATGTCAGTCATCTTCGCCGACTTCACCCATCTTGAATTATCTATGAATCATTGAGACATGTTTTTCTCTTTGTGGTTAAAGCCGAGAGAATTTAATATATATATACATATAAGATCATAATTAAAATATAATACTAAAATATTATTAAATAAGTTAAAGCAATTTATGCAAAATCTATGAATAAACAAAATTTAACTTGTTGCTAATGGTTTCAAGAATTTATTTGTTAAGTTTTTATTATGAAAAGAATTCATAAGAGATATGAGATTATCTAATAATGTCTTTTTTGCTCAGAATGGTATTGGATCCCAAAGTCACAAGTCTTCATAGTGATTACGGAAGTTTCGATAAGCCACTTGGGGGAGAAGACGGACATAATAGGGACATTGAAGCTGCCGTTGATGGCACCAGTAGTAGTATGGCGCAATCCAGTGATGTTTACCAAAGGCAGCCACTGCTTCCTGGTGCACCAATTAAAAGTAAAGATAAATGGAGTGGTGTAGGATCTAATTCAGATTATTTTGAAGATGAAGAAGATGATAAGATAGATGGTCTAGGTCATATTCGGCATCCAGGAATACCGAATGACTCTGGTAGCGGCATTATTAAAATTGATATACCAGCTCCTCTTAGGGAAGAACCCAGATTTCCCAAAGAAAAATGGAAAACATTTCTTGGTAAATATTTATTTTTACTGTATTTAATGTGAAAGACAGCAATGAATTTTCAATAACTTATTGTTTACAGCATTCCTGTTTATGACCGTGAATTTCATACTGACCACTGCTTCCCTTGCTATGGTTCACGAACGTGTACCTGATCGCGCAATATATGGTCCTCTCCCAGATATAGTCATTGATAATATTACTGCTCAAGATTGGGCTCTTAATGTGTCTGAAATTTTGATTATGATAATGTCCAATTCTGCTATGGTCTTTATAATTTTCCATAAACACAGGTACTTAATTTACATATTTTACATTATTAACTATTTTTGACTTAGCTGTATAAAATAAAATTTTAATCATTATTAATTCATTACATAATATCATACATAGTTTGAGATTATTGTGGATTAACTATTAAAAAATTTATAATCATCAAAATTAAACATCGATTATTTAATTATTAGTATTTTTACTATCATACACTTACATTCTTACATAGAATTTATCTACAATTCTTTCATGTATTATTAATTAATATTCTAGATTCATAGTAGTAAGACGAATATTTCTATTGATGGGATTATTGTACATGATGAGAAGTATTACAATGTATGTCACCGTTCTTCCGATGTCCAGTAAAACTTACTTCTGTAGTCCCAAGGCAAATACCACGAGTCCTCTTATTGTAACAAAGCGAGTTCTTCAACTTATCTCTGGTTTTGGATTGTCAATAAATGGCAAACACACTTATTGTGGAGATTTCATCTATAGTGGACATACTGTTGTGCTTGTACTTTGTTACCTGATTATTGAAGAATGTAAGAAACAGTCTTGGTATCTTTGGATTTCAAAATATATACTTTCTTTATAAATAATATTATTCTGTGAATTCTAGATTCTCCGAAAAAATGTCATCCAGTTCACTGGCTAGCTGGCATATCAGCATTTGTTGGAGTTATTATGGTATTAATTTCTCATGGCCATTATACTGTAGATGTCTTAATAGCATACTATGTTACCACTCGATTATGGTATATTTATCACACAATGGCAAATAATGCACAACTAAAAGTAAGTTATTATTACTAAAATATATTTTACTCAAAAAAAATAAACAAATATAACAATATTTTTCACTTTTAGCAATATGGGCCGAATAACTTTTTAACTCGACTTTGGTGGTATCCTATATTTAGATATTTTGAGAAAAATGTGAGTGGTACTGTTCCACGACAATACGAGTGGCCTCTGCCATGGCCTCGAAGATTACTTGCCAAGCATCCCAACAGAGACAGTTAATATCTGCATGAGTTTCGTAAAGGAGCCTATGTTTCCACAGTGATATTTGATGTACATACTTACTTAGGCTTATGATATGAATCTCTTCAGGTGAGGCAATTATGCTAAATAGGGCTCCTCGCCAGACTATGAAACTCAATCATGAACAAAAATTTCAAGATGAAAAATTTCTGGTGGCGCCTGAATGAAAGTCAGAGAACTCCTCAATCCACTGTGCTCGATCAACCGTTGCATCAAACGGTTCTATTGTTTTATCATTTAGTGACTCCTTGGTTTTGATACGATGTTTACAGTGGTAGAAGTAGAAAAAGCCTTACACAAAATGTATATACCAATTTTGAAAGAGTTGGTGAGGTGGAGCGTAATACACCATTAATAATTAAATTTAGGAAATTAGAAGTTTATTGAAGTACATGAGTGTAGAGTTTTCAGCAAATCAAGCATTGTGATATTTTTTATCTGGAAAAAGCTCACCTTCCACTTGTATCAACTCTTGCATATTTTGTCTATTCATTCATGATTTGGCACTTCAATATAACTTATTCTGATATATATAATTGATTTGCGCAAGGTTTACTTGATAAAAAGTTTATCCAGTTCAACTCTTTATCGTCTATTGTAGATTTAATACATAGCATCTTATGGAACTACACTTGATGACAGATAAACAATGTTTAATCAGTTACACAATATTAGATTCTGCGATTTCATGGGACCAATCACATTTGGTCGCAGAGTCTACTTACATTATTTCAAAAGAGACAAATGATTTTTTAAAGAGTTCCACTTTATGTCACTTTAGAAATTCAATTATTGTTAAGTTTCTAATTTTCTCGCGTTTTTATACACGCGTAGTTGTAATAAGTGCTAATAAAATATATACAAAATTTTGCGCAAAATCAATCTTACGACTGAGAATATTCAAATACTTTCGTGTGCCTCAAAGTAAAACTTACCTGAAAAGTTGATTTTTTAAACATGATCTATAATAGACCTTAAGAATAAAAGGTAATTAGAGTTAAATATCTTTTTTATATTTTAGAAAATAAAAAATTAATGTGATAAAATATCAATTTTGTGGGTAAGTTTTTCTATGAGTTTCATTTGTGTAGAAATTACGAAATAACAATAAAAGTGTTCTTGCTTTTTTAAAGTTACAATCTGTTCTCTATACAAGAAAATTAGACTAGCGTTGAAATGCAAATAAAACTTTGACAAAATTTAACGAAGAACGATTATTTGTTCTTCAGTAATTGATATTAACCAATAAATTAGATCTTTGAGCATGAAACGTTGATTTACGAGCTGTTGCGACTAATTGTACAAATTAAACTCAAATTTTTAATTTTAATACATGCATTGTCAATGCATATGAATTAAACTGCTCTTGCCTTTATCATCAACGATTGGAAATGATTGAAAATAAGATTTGTGGTATAAAATATTGATAGCATATGAAACAACAAATATAGTTTGATATAGCTAAAAATCGACGTTGTTTGGGAAAATTGACTTGAAATATAATTTTAATTGACGTGATTCCCGATAATCGATTGACGTTTTAATTAAACTGAAACATTACTCAGATTAATAAATATATGTTTGTCTTTTTTTATATTGACGTTGTGCAAAATTTCGAAGTTGGCCTGTGTATCTATGTACATTGTGAAGAAAGTGTATTACTTTTCAGTACTTCTACAGAATAACTGTTACAAAAACTTGCTCAGCAGAATACTTGCAATATTAAATCAAGAACAAGAAAGTGAAGTGACTAGTTGAATATATGATTAATTAAATGGTTGAAATGCAGTTAAACTTTAAGTGAATGCTATGCAAAGACTGTGAAAATTTGCGCGCTTTGCAAATGTAAAGCTAATCTAGAATGACTTCATGTTGCATCATGAATCGCGATGTGCGCTTGTGTGCATTACTTATATTTGCAAAATATATTTATAATATACGTTGCACACGCTGACACTTCTTCCAACAATGGGGAGAGCTTTATTGCTGTGCAACAGCAGTCGGCACTTTTAGTTATTCTCGTGACTGAATTAATTGGTAAAAGCAAAGTGTTTAAGTATTGGCAATGCGATTGATTGAAATATTTTTTGAGGCACAGATAGTTTGTAAGAAGCTTTTAGAAAGTCTTAGCAAAAACTATGAATCATGTAAATTAGTTGAGAATTATTGTGATCCAACGATTAAATGTCTGCAGCTGCTGATTTATTATGCGAAAGAAGTGCAAGATTGTAAAAGTTCATGGAAATAGCTAGAGCGCGCGCGGTCGCGTTTATGTGCATATAAACCTATATTTTTCGTGTAGATATTTTTTGGTAACTTGTGGAAAAGAGTTGGCGCAGCAGCTGCCCCGGCACGTGTCACGGCTACGCCAAACGCACTTCGACTTTAGCGGCTACTGCCCCTTTCCGGAAGCTCCACTGCGTACCAGAGAGCGGTGCAGCCTTGGCGCCATAGGCATACATATAGATAGAGTAGCAGCGCACGGGCGCATACACTATATAACCTAGAGTTGTTAGGTTAGGATTGTTAGGGAGGAATTTTTTATACAAATATTATTACTTTGATGAGAAGCTTAAGTAAAAATACAATTTAAGAAAAGAAAGAGTCGTTAACGAACTGCTCCTAGAATTTTCTCTATAAAGTGCAGCTTGTGTCGTTTGTGTATGCTGCTACTTTGTCGCGGTGGCAGCAGTAGCGCAGCTGCACGTATATGTAAGGGGCAGCGGCCGTCCGAAAAGCTCGAGTAGCGCTGCTATATATGTGGCTGCTAGCGTAGCTTCCGCGCAAACTATTTTCCTGTGAATTGTTATAACGATGATCGAGCGAGCAAAGTATAGTTAGAGAGTCGCGTAATTTTGTAAATAATGTGGGTAAAAAGGGCTTAAAGTAAGCGTATATATAGATCTGCAAAAGCGAATCAAAATTTTGTTATGATTATCTTTCTCATTTCATATCGAGACTTTCGAGATGTTTAATGAAAAAGCTTATGTTGCCTGTACATAATAAGGATACGATTACTGTAAGCTAATTATTATCAGTGTTGATGCAATTTAGATTTTTTATTTTTATTATTTTCGAGTAATTTTATTAGTGGCACTATCTTCGTGAACAAAGTTTTAATGGAAGCCGAGTAATATTAATTTAGCAAATGACATTTTATATCTATTTAAGTGTTTAATAAGGAAAACAAAAGATGTTAAAGCTTTAAAAATCTATATATGTATTACAATTTTTTTACTATTATATGCAAAGATTTTTTCTCTATTGTTGGTCTACAAATCTATTAGAGATAAGAGTATAAAAATAAAACAAGACTTACAAAGAATGACGTAAATTATTTATACGTTGAATCTGCCAGTTGTAAGTTCAAATTTACAGCCATATTTGAATAATAAAAGAAAAACAAATAAAATTCTTATTACAGAAAAGTCTCCTCTTCTATCATGAACACTCGGCTTTCTAGAACCTCTACTATTTAAAAATCGAGCGACGCGAAATAAACGCGTCAATAGTGACACTGCAACAATGCAAATGACGTAATACCATTCTACCTTACTTTATATTTCTATACAATATATTTATATTTATAATATTTATTTTTTTTTTCACATGCTCAATGTGTAATGGGGGAAAATATATATGTATATTATATAGTTTATACTATACTGACGGGATCGCCTGTGTAATATAAGACGATTCCGCGACGATTTCCGCCTTTCCCTCTTGGAAGCGTGAAACTCAATGTTATAGTCCATGCTGAAGAACTGTCAAAAAGCTCAAAAAGCAACAAGAAACTTTTTGTCGTAGATCGCGTTGTTTTTTCGATGTTACATTGATACGGAACTTCAACTAATTCTAGATCCATGCATACAAATTGTCGCGATACAAAAGAACGACTGCGTTTTTAATCCAGCGTTTAAGCTCGAAAAAGCGACGCCGAGTTATCGATAAACGATATAGTATACTGATTACTATACCGTAACAATGAATCGATCATTTTAATACTTGTTCATAACTCATACGGTTGGCGTGTTTTACCTGTGTACTTTGATTTCCACAAGTAGTTTACTTGGATTTCGATCATTTTCCTATAACTGTGCCCCATTTCAATGATTATATATACGAGCGAGCCGAGGAGATGTAATACTGCATAAATTAAACAAAAAATACCACAGGCATTATATCGTAATAATCCAAGTCTCGTTTAATAACTCGAAAGTTTGTCGTGTGCATTGTATATTCTATTTTTATTCGTACACCCACCCCCGAGTCTCTTCCCGGTATTCAACTTAAAATATATGTCTTTCAAGCGCCTCAATGTTATATGATTATCTGGAAAATTGAATTTGCTAAATTTATCCGAGCGTAACGTTGCTTTAGAGCGAAGACTTTGTACGATAGATGCGATGAAGATACATTGACAAAAAAAAAAAAAAAAACAGAGTTTTAACCGTTTAATTTTTTGTAATAGCGGTGTGATGAATTTTACCGAGGCAATGTAATACCGCTTTGTACCTTAAAAAGGTGAGCATGTTTCTGCTGCACGAGAAAATACGATAGACGAGGTGATGTGTGCAGGTGTCGTGTGCCGTGGCGAATGCAAGAGGGGGGGTGGGGGGAGAGAGAGAATAACGGGATGCGGAATGTTTTGCGTACAACGTATTACGAAGATAAAAGGGAAAAAAGGAAAAGTAATCAATTGCTTATTGTTCTCTACGTTCAATGAAGTTAAAGACGTATGTGGTTATTAATGGTAAAGCGCGCGGTTAATCGTTTTGAAAGATGTATGTTACCTATGCACCTCGTAAATGCTATGGTAAATCTGTTCGAGAAAATAAAAACGTTATACTTTCACATGAAATTTTACAATTTATTCTTTTGCTTTTCATGCTTATTTTTTTACTCTCAGTTATGTATATTTGACCTTCTTCACACTTTGTACGAGAATAGACCTGTTTTTTATAGCTATACTTACGTACGAATGTATGAAAAAGAGTTTAAACATTATTTCCGTATTCAGTTTTTATTTTTATAATTAGTAATTTGTAGCTAATTCAATATATTTATAACAGAATAAAATTATTGAAATTTGAATATAAGGAAATCTTGTTGCAAAATCGAAAATTGTAGTAAAATCAACAAATCAACAAACAGTCGATGCTATTCGTATTAATATGTATTCAAGTAAACACATTTAAATATATATATATATATATATTGCTACATTTTAATTTTGAACAGCATTTTAGATCCAAGTACACACATATTTATGGAATCCAGACTTTTGCAGCAAAGGAATCTTTTTAATGAGTCATGATTTTTTTTTATCAAGCAAGTGTAGCGTATAAATCAACGCTTAACGTTAGTTTCTCAGCTTATTTTTTAATGTGACCTTTATTATTTATGCAAAAAGTTGCATAAGAATTTTTTTCAACGTAAAATTTATACAGATGGTAATGTCTAGTGAAATGATAAGTTAAGGTTGTTCTGGCTATACAGTCACATCCAAAAATAAGTCTTAACTTAAATCGTAAATAAATAATTCTATAATGTGAATTCTATATTTATATTTGGGCGATTTGTAGAGAATAGTAAACTGAACAATATAAGCTTTGAAAATTCCAAATCTGATTAATGGTAAAAATATTTTGTGTTAATAAGCAACAATACCTTATCTAATGCCACTTTTTTTCTATTGATCCGAATTGGAATTTCAAAATCTCATATCGTTTAGTTTAACATTCTCCACAAATTGTTTTGATTCATAATTTAAAATTCGCATTATACAATTATTTATTTACGACTTAAGGTTAAAAACTAACTTTAATATTACTTCTAATAGTTAGTTTTTATCTTTAAATCGTCAATAAATAACAATATAATGTGAATTTTAAATTATGAATCAAAAGGATTTGTAGAGAATGTTAAACTGAACGATATGAGATTTTAAAATTCCAATTCGGATTATTAGTAAAAAAGTGGCATAGGATAAGGTATTGTGATGCTTATGAACACAAAATACGCTCTTATAAAAAACCATGCCACTTTTTTACCTTATATCGGATTAGGAATTTTCAAAAATTTTTTATTCGAAAAAAAATTTAATAATTAAAATTAGCTTCGCTACATGAAAGTGGTAGCTATATGTTGTACTAATCGCAATAAACATTATGCGGTACATTGAGATCTATTTTTTTTAAGCAATTATTAATAATATATATTTTTTAACAATTTAGAAATGAGTTTGTTACAATTCAATAAATCTTTGAATCTTCACAAGTACCGAAGCACAATAATCTGCGCAACAATTCGAAATCAATAAATAAATGCAATGTTATCATTCCCGACTTTTACATAATTTCAGAGGCTGTCAGTCTTTGACCAATGTTTTCGGCTCACACACTTCGTTAACCTCCCTAACCATTCAGGAACAACAAAATTCTTGCTAACTTCAACAAACACATTTGGTTACAAATCAACAAAAAATTCAACAGTCATGCACTTTTCAACAATAACATGGGTCGTGCAGATTTCAACAAAAACATGAGTCAGTAACTAAAAAAACATAATAAAAAAAAAGAGTCCAATAAAAAAATGGAAGAGTAAGTATCGCTTTCACTAACGAGAACCGTAAGCCAACGTGAACAACCTCAAAAAAAACCCAAACAACAACCTTGTCGCAGAGAATATACCGAGACCGGCGAGAAGGAGGAGAAGAAGCCGGAAAAGAAGGCCCCGACTAAGTGGCACCAGTTCCAGGTGATCTCGGGCACCAAGTCGATCCTACGCGCCACCAGCTCCTTGATCGACAAGCGCTTCAAGCCCATGAGCCGTGGCAAGCAGACGACCGCCGCCTCCGTCATCGGCTTAGTATTCGCCCAGCTGGTAGAGCCGCGCGATTGGACCCCGAGCAAATTGGACCTACTTCTGAACTATGCCGATCGGCTCTATCGCATCAGTCACACGCGCAACCGACTGCGCGGAGACGTCTACATGACCACGAGCCTACTGCATACCGAGTTCTTCGTAGGCGACTACAAGTGCAAGATCTGCACCGAGCCGGGATTCATGTTCGGCAATGTGGACAGCGAGAATGTCGGGGCGCCGATTATCTCCGAGGGCTTGGCCAAGTTTCTCGAGGGCAAAAACTTTGGGGTGCTTACGTGTCAAGGTGTGTTCTTGGCCGTCTATGTATACGATTAGCCTATTCTGCAGAGTAAAACTTCATTGTTTTACCTTATTTACAAAGTACCGATACAATATACTTTTTTTATATCTATTTATTTATTTCAATCAAACGGCCCATATACAAAAATATATAGTAACAAAAATTTAATGGGAAAAGTATGCATTGTTTGTTTGTTTTAAAGCGTTGCAAAATATCGTATAGGTAATGAAATATTTCTACTGCACCAGTGCGCTTTACCTCGGCTATCAATTTAAATCCTAGAAAAACCAACTTCCGAATATTCATTCCGATAAAGTAACTTTCGAAGCGGTAAATTCCGCAATGAAACGTTTCCAATGTGCAGGAATATCGGTTGGCGTCTGGAAGCACCCGAAATGCGGCTACTTCTACTTCGACCCCGCGCCGTCGGACCGACTGGGCAAGAGGGATCCCCTCGGTTTCGCCTGTGTTATACGCTCCATGGATCTGGCCGACATCCTGGAAGTATTCCACTCGAACCTGACCCACAAGACGGACTCGAGGTACTGCATCGACAAGGTCAGTCTGCTGAGCGCGAAACAGATCGGCCGCGGCAAATACCATAGCCAGGAAGCGAAGGACATAGTGGTCGACAAGAAGGTACTCCAGACCATCAATCCTGTGGACTTGGAGGAGACAAAGCTCGACTGCACGAAGGCCCCGCCGAAGAACGCCACGACGCAGATCACCAAGACGAACCAAGATCCGATTCAGAAGATCCCATTGAAGATCGAGATCACCAACTTCGAGATCGAGGCCAAGTTCGCGGCTGTCCCATTGGCGGATCAGCATTTCGTCGACGAGAAGTACAACTACGACGACGTCCGAGCTAACGTGCCCTCGACCCTCGCGCCCCTCGAGGAAGATCCGACTGTGGCGATCCTGCACGGCTATACCCACGAGACCAGTCCTGTTTACAAGTCCAAGGGCGCCCAATCCGTCGCCAATTGCATCATGGCCTTAGGCGTGAAGAAGATAAAGCCCGTTAAGACCTGGCTGAGGACCTCGCTCGACGAGATCCTCACGATGGGCGATCTCGCCTTTGCCCAGGTCAAGTCCGCCAATTCCTCTATCAAGAACCTCACGTCCACGGATATGCACAATTTCCTGTTTAAGGTTTCAAAAGAATCATACCTACGTGTATACCTAGTGCCTGCGAGAAAACTTTTTTCACCTCTGTTCGTAATAATTACGCTATTGCATTATAACAATGAGATTATTCTCAAATTTTTCATCACATTATAGATTTTTATGTATCGTTAATTGTAAAGTACTTGTAGGTACAATAGGCATACATCTTTTAGAATAGATAAGAATGATTAGAGCGAAAAATATTTCTTTTAAAAAGATCGATGGGATAAAACTGGTGGTATTTGTGGACGTGCTAACGGTCGTAGGAACAGTAATATCCAAAGTCCCCATGGTAATGAACATAAAGCAAGGCTTGGAAGAATTTTTCTTGGCCAATACCGAAGGTGTAATGGAGGTCTCGGGAATGGCCGTGGCTATATGGACGGAAGAGGATTATTTCTATCTATTCGATTCTAAGGCTTGCGACATCCATGGCTTGCACTTACCGGATACCGGAGGTATCGTATTTATATATATCATGCAGCAGTCTTGAAAAGAAAAGCTCTCCGTATATAATCACCGTGCGTGTGTTGTCCCAAGGCAAAAAGGCCAAGAAAGATGAAGCCCCGGTGAAGAAAGTCATCGGCAAGTGCTGCGTGATGCGATTCTCAGCACTGGCCGATCTCTGCACCTACTTCGTCAAGAATCTAGATCCGACCAAGTCGAGCGACCGCTACACCATCAGGAGTGTCCAGGTCCTCGACGACGTGCCCGGGATCTACGAGTGGAACTTGTTCGCACCGGCGGTCGAGGGCAAGAGCTGGCTCCTCTTGGGTAACACGAACGCCGAGGCCACGACCTTCTCGGATCACAGCCGCGGCAGGCAGAACCTCGCGGCACAAGTGACCGCTCTCGTCGCCGTCAAGGTGAAACCGATGCCCAAGTGGGTCAAGACCGACATCGACGAAATTCTGGAAGACGGAGACGCTCATTACCATTGGTGCATTCCTCAGGACGATGAGGTATTTACGAGCGCGAGCTTTCCTATAGTCGCGTTGATATGCGGGATATTGCGTAGATCCATATACTGTATATGTATAATTAGATCCAGAATCGCGCGGCATAAAGCAATATTACGTCGTAACGATTTTCTTTAGATGAGCGAAGAAGACAAAGTTTTGACCGTGAACAAGTTAAAAAAGTACGTGTATTACAAGAATCGAAAAGCCACCTTGGCGATAAAAGAGTCCTGCGTGATGGGGGATCTGCTACCGGATCCCGAAAGCAATCTACCAGACCTGGAACACGGGCTGCAGGAGTTCTTCAAAACTCACGACAACGGCGTGGTGGAGCAGAACGAACGGTATCACGCGGTATGGAGAGTCGAGCAGGAACTCAAGGACAAGAGCAAGGAGGTGGCTTACTATATGTACCACGATAACCCTAAGGAGAAATTCTTGGAGCTGACTCAGCCGAACGAACCGAAGCCCTCGGCGCTGGCTTGCGCGGTGCGGGTCCTCGATCTGAACGAGATCGCGGTTCTATTGACGGAACAGTGGCGACCCGATCCGGACGAGGCGGAGACGAAAACGGAGCCTAAAACGGATTTCTACATTCACGAGGTAAAGGTGACAGCGATCGGCGAGGAGCAGTCGGACGAAGATGTCGAGGCCGACAGGAACAAGCCCATCAGGCCGGATTTACGATTCTACGCGGAGTTGGGCGACAACGGCGCCGTTCTTGCCGGTAGCTTCAATCAAGCGAACGAGGCCCTCTTCAAAATGGACACGAGGGACAAGCAGCAGGCAGCCAGTGCCATTGCCGCGTTCGCCATGGCGCAAGTCTACGATCCCCATCTTTGGAACCAGCAGGTGGTCGACGATATTCTCAAGATAGGGGACAAATTCGCCAAGGATAGCGCCAAGAACCTGCCCGAGCTCGAAGCCAACGATAAGGACAGAGACTACCTTGTGCCCCTCGAAGTCAACCGAGAACTCAATTTTGGCGTTCTAAGGTTTGAGGTAGACATCGACGATGAAACTGCAGCAGGCAAAGTCAATGAAGATCTAATGGAGGTTCTGGAGGAGTTCTTTTCTAATTACAAAATGGGAGTAGTTAGGCAAGATCAGGTATTTGAATGTTTGAATATTTTTAGACACATTGTGCAGTTACAACTTCATGTAATATCGTATATTGAACCGAAAATTAAACTACCTTTATTTGTATGCATAATCAGACGATGATTGCGATTTGGAAAGGACCAACTGTTTATTTTGCACTGGACACAAGAGGAAAGTCAGGCGGTCCCGCCGCGGTCTATTGGTTCGTTGACGTACTATCGCTGGTCGATTTTTTAACACCTTACTTCAATGAATCCGATGACGCCGAGTACAGCCTCGATGGAGTTATACTAAGATATTCGGAAGCCGGACCCAATGATTCAGAGGTAGAAGAAGAAGAAGCCCCTGCAGATCCTATTCCTAAATGGAACAATTTTGTGAAAGTCGAGGATGGAATTTACAAGCTCGATTTCCATGTCGAAACCGTGGAGGAAAAACCGAAGCTTGACGAACCACCACCGGATGGAGATCAACCTGAAACGGCGGAGGAAGAGTCGCTTCAAGATGAAATCGATAAGCGAAAGGAGAACGCAGCGATATGCATTATGGCAATAGTGTTTTCAAAGGTACGAACAAAACTAGTAGGTTCGCAGGTGCGATCGGATGCATGGAATTTCTGTTATTTGCTCGATGCAGGAAAGTATTTTAAGATTGCTTCCCCCTCCCTCCACGAAAAAATAATAAACGGCGAGTTTAAATGTTTGAATTCGTATAAAAATGCTCAGATAAGTGAAAATAACTTTGTTTATATGTTTAAGGGGATGTGCGAGAGTCGGAAAGATTTCTACCTTACCGCTAGCGTGATTTTGTATCGAAGAAAATATATCAAGATAGAGATTAATTTTTGAAAAAGACAGAATTCATTGAGATTTTTGTCAATTATGGACGGAATATTATGAAATTGTAATCACATAATGTTTAAATCATCACCGAGGTGGTGACAGACAGTTCTTTTCCAAAAATTAATCTCTATATACATCTTTATATATTTTGTTCAATACATTGGGAATCTACTGACCCTATAGCACATTCCTTAATGCAAAACTGAAAAGGAGCAGAATTTTGTCATAACATACGAGTATATGAGTTATTGGTTTTTGGACTACTCTAAATCTGAATCAGTCCATTCAGATTGGAGCACGTAGATCAGATGGAATAAAATAGTGAATTGTCATTAATAAACAACGAATTTGATTGATTGAGATTTAAAGCGTATAGGAAAGAAGCGTATAAAATAATAATGATACTGCAAATTCATCCTTATTTGGTTGCACCAGCCGGCTGCTGCCGGAGTACGCCCTTTAGCATTAAAAATTCTAATCAGAAACGGTGTATATCGAATTAGCTATATTCTTAATTTTTTATTCGGAAGGAAAATTATTTGCCTTATTTGTTTTTGACTTGTATCTCTGTATGTAGTGTATAAAAAAGAACCGTAATACAGATATTCATATGCTTTGTTTTATCTCTGTAAATCTTGAACCGTCCCTCATAGGTGTACGAGCCGCGGCACTTGACCGCGGATATCCTCGACGAAATCACCGTCACGGGAAAGACACTACACGCGCGTAGCGCCGAGCGTCTCGGCGAGGACCGCACCTTCCAGCCCAAAGAATTAATCAGCGAATTCTTCATCGCCAACCGCCGAATAGAGCTGAACTTTCAGGACTGCGTGGAGGCGGGAAAACTCGGCGGACTTCAACCCAAGATCGAGGATATAATCAGCGGGGTGAAGAACTTTTTCAAAAAATACGTCGCCGGCTGCGTTACCATAGACTCGGACGTCAACATCGCGGTTTGGGTCTACGACGATTGCTATTACTGCTTCGAGCCCGAAGTCGCTCTGTTTCGTTTCGAGGAGATCACGATGCTGGCTGAGCAATTGGCCTCGTACGGGGAGTCCGATTCGGACTTTGAGATCACTAGTGTAGATGTGGTAGACTGGAATAAATTGCCACCTTGGAAGTTCGATCCCAGTACCGCAGTCAGACCTTCGAATCTGCCTAGCCTCAATGCTTATTGCAGATTGCCAGGTGACAGCAGCGTCCATTAGATAATAATGACATTCAAACTTTATTAAAAAATATACCTATATCACTTTTTCCTACGACGACTGCCGTTTCTTAATCATTTTAAATAGTCGAAAAAAAAAAACACTGATTATTATTGGAGACGAATGGAGATAAGTTGCACGTGTATCGAATTAATATATTGGTCATTCGAACCTGCGATTTTTAGGAAGGGCCAGAGCGATTTTGCGAGGCCTCAACCACCAAATGTCGGAAGTATTTCCTGAGAGCGTTCGAGGCCATCAAATGGCTGCCAATTGCATAATCGCACTAGCCATGTCGGTCATCAAGAGTTCCATAACGTGGACGAGAAAAACTCTAGATGAAATCCTAGCGATCGGCGTCAATGTGCACCGGGAAAGCATGAAATCGACTACTAGGATTAATCTCAAGCCGAATGATATCGTTAGGATCTTTAATGTCGGAGTCAACGTTTTGGCGGCCGACGTCGATGAAACCGTCTCTGGTAATACATTCAGTTTATCGTCAAGATTTTACAATCGTTTACTTTTAACAATGAAGAATATCTTTTTCTTCTTTTTTACCTCTTTTTATCAATAGTAAAATTTGGGTATAACAATTTGATTTAAAATATTTTTAACACGTTTTTAATGTAAGGGCTTTTTTTGGTAATTAAAGTCTTATTATTAACGATGAAAAAAATTAATTCCATAATTCATATTAATAATGGAGTGAAACATTAATAATGGAGTTCGTGGATGATTAATAAATTACAGATGAAAACATGTTTGTTTTAAAAGTTTATTATGCGTCGGCCCTTTAATAAAAGGTGTGCTTTATTGGTTCGTAAGGATCGTTTTTCACCCATAATTTATGTTACCATGCAATCATTGGAATGAAAAACATCTTTGAATTCTGTAGTAATTGATGATGATAACTATTTTTGAATATTGTGCAATTATTTTTCACGAGAGAATCTTATAATTGTCCTAATTTTGTATGCTATCTTAAACAATTTTAAAAAAGTTTTTAATAATAACAGCATTGTAGCAGATAATACGAATACTATTTATATCTTTATGATTTTCTTGAATTCCCTCGATAACTTAATTTAAAGGCTCGATATTTCTTGTGACGTCATGTCAATAAAATGACATTCTTTCAAGTTGTATTACATTGACGTCACTTGATATTAAATATCATGACGTTTATAATGAAAAAGATTCATTTAGCCATTGCAGAAAAGAAATACTGATATGGCAGCTATTTGCTTCCTGGATTTTCAATTAATATCAATTCTTAATATCGTATTTACATGCGTGAAAGACATGATTGGTTTTATAGGAATCGTCGCTTATCCTCCTCCCGAGCCAGAGGTGAAAGGCAAAAAAAAGAGTTCCTCGAGCAAAAAACCCAAGAAAAAAGGAAAAGGGAGAGAACCTCCACCGCCACCACCGCCTATATTACTAAAGGACGGTCTCCAGTTATTTTTTGAGAAGAACAATGCCGGGATTCTCGTCACCGGCCGTTTTATGGTAGCACTCTGGAAAGACAGCGGGGTGTATTTTATGTACGACCCGAGATCAAGAAATAAAGAAGGTTTCGAATATCGTTATCGTTATACCTATTCGCCGATATTTATTTACATTCGATCGCTTTCTCGGAAATTGCCCACGTTCATTATATCATCGCTGCAGGCATGAAAGACGATGAGGATGTGGAAGGGACCTCGTGCGTAGTTTGGTTTGCTTGCATGGAGCCGCTTTACGATCTGGTAAATGCCAACATCAACGATGACGAAAAGTTCGGGAAATACCAAATATACCGAGTTATCGTTAAAACAGTGAATATCGAGCCTCTGCCGGCGCCGGCTGAGTACAAGGCGATCGATGAAGGTGCTTTAAAGTAAGGATTAAAAAGAGATGGACTTTATCGAGCTGTATAATTTAAAATGTAAGACAAAGAACCGAGACAAATAATTAAGGAATCCTGCCCATGCAAAAAGCTCATGCATATTTATTTATTTTTATTTATTTATTTATTCATATACAGGAGTTATCCCTTAACAGATATAACGATAACTGTCCGAAGTTGACAGAGTAGAAAATATAAAGAAATAGCTACGTGGCTTAATAATATTGCAATGGATTGAGCTTCTTTACGCCCATTTAAAAGAATGTACAGAATTGAAATTACCTACATAAGTACAATATTTGTTCTATATTCTTCGAAGTCTATAGGTAGGAGAATTAGACGTTATAGACGACTTACAATTGAACTCATTCAAATACCTAATACATGTCTAACATCGTAATTTCATAATCTTAATTCAATTAAATTTGCGATATGCTGATGCTTATCATCCGACTTTAGAAATTTAAACATAAAGACTAAATCATTTAAATCATGGATAGATTTGATAATATGCAAACCAGTTGACCGAGATATAACACTATAGTTGAGTTCAAATCTATCCATAGGAGTAAAAAATCTAAAATGTTGGATTCGCTGTATTTTTTTTATTGCACACTCAAAGTAAGGTGTTCAAATAATTGAGGCATAGGTTAGATGAGGCAAAATCAAGCTGTTAAACAAAAGAATTAGTGATCGATAATTTAAAACATTTCTAGTATTTCTGCAAATAAAACCAACGAAATTAAGAGCTCTTGAGGTAATCATATCGATATAACCAATAAATGATAAATTTACATTAAAATGTACTCCAAGATCTTTAATACAACTTACTCTTTCTTTAGAGCCTTTAAAAAAGGTAATCAATTTACATTGTATGTCTAAAGTGCTATAGGTTGTAACTGAGATACATTATCACAAATAAATGTTGATTTGAAGCACCTTAAAAATAATTCCACTGTTTGATCTCCACCCTCACTTTTTTCATTATTAAAGAACGTATTCTTTACCAAACTAGATTCCACACAACAAGTACAATTAGCAAAATAAGTCTTAGATAGACGAATAGTTTGAGCACGCAATTTTTTAAATTCTATATAATCAGACATAATCTTATACATTTTCCATTTTCTAAGAATTTTTTTTTTCAAAAATTAAATTTTTAAGCTCAGCTGGTTATACCAACATAGAAAATTTGAATTATGATAACGTATTTTTGGCACATAAGAATTAACAATTGACTTAATTTTATTATATAAAGTAAATACATTATCATTTGCATCGTGTGAACATAGTAACTTTTCCTAATTAATTAAATTAAGATCATTGTTTATACTAGAATAATCCGTATTTCTGAAACTGTATTGAAAATTATCAAAGTTTAAACTAGTGACACTAGATGTATCAGTTTCAAAGAATGCCGGAGGATGATATTTATCTACATCAACTAAAAAATCACAATATTCAATCCTCTTGAACTCAAAGTCAGCAAATAGTAGATTCAATGTACATTCTTTATCACAGTGTTGAGGAAAGTTTAAGATTATTCGATCAACAACAATCACGTAATAACTTATCAGCATCACAAATTTGACGACGAACATAACTAGTTTTCTCAAAAATAAGTGGATCACTTGAAGACCAATTAATATTACATAAATTGCAATTACCAAATAAAGCCAATTTACCGTTTCGATAATTTTCCACTAAATTTTCAATTGTAAAAATATGGTTTTCATAATTCCATAAATCACTTTGTTACTATGATGAAATACATGTTGCACCAATCAATATCACCTCAGATTTCCTACTGAACTTTACGAATAACTGATCTGCTGTTCTGTTAGGTAGCGCACACATTGACGGTAATAAATCAGATCTTAGAACAATCGAAACACCGTCGCCTCTATCATGTATACTGCCAGTGTTACGCCTATCTTGTCTATATATACTATATTTGAGATCAAGTTCGGTACCAGAGGTTGAGCGATTCTACCATGTCTCAGTAAAAATAATAACATCTGGAGTAGGTGTACACAAATTAATATTAAACCGAAGCTGATCTAATTTATTATTTATGCTTCGAATATTTTGGTAATAAAACACTAGTTTGTTCCTCCTATAAATTTCTATATTTCTTGTGTACTTGTCATCGACGATTTTTGGAATATTATTATGAAAAATTATCTTCTTTTTACTACCAGGATGCTGCCTGTTGTACTCGTTGCAGGTTTCTTTAATTTTTTATAATACTTTCGTTCACTATCTGTTTGATTCTTAGAAACATTAACATTATTATCTGGTAGCATAGAACAATTTTTGAAAATATGCAAAGATCTAAGTCTAGCAATAATAGGGGTATACTTATTAAACACAGAAAAAATACCTTCCACTTGTTTATGTATACTTATTAAACACAGAAAAAATACCTTCCACTTGTTTATTATCCTTAGAAATCAAATCCGTCGAAGCATCTTCAGCAGATCTTAATTTTTCTTCAACCTTAAACATAACAATGTTACAAATATTACAAAATCTGGCTAACTGCATCCTCAAGGTTCGACAATTGGTCAGCATGACATTTTAACGATCTAGAATGTTTCTCGACACAAGCACATACTGATTCTAACATTTAATTCAATTCATTAAATTTACTCTCAGACTTATTAATGTAAGAATTCAGTAAACCATAAATCTTTTCTAACATATTCAGCATCGAGATTGTCTATATTGTCTAGATAGTTACTGTTCTACCACATAGCTTGAGCACACTTGTAACAAAGTAAAATGGAAATGTCATCGAACCAATCTTTATTTATTATGCAACGAGATAATATTGCGCATTATATTTTGACAAAATTTCTTAGATAGTAGTATTAATTGAACAAGTGATTGAATGAACAATTG